>JABUQX010055414.1:0-28511 GCA_015478945.1 Trachelipus rathkii
CAAGAAGAGAGACAGAGAGGGAGATCTTACGTGCACAAGGGTGCTTATCGGACAACTGATTTGAAGTGGTAATTTAGTTTCACTCTCTTCTACCTTAACTCGCTGTCGTATCCAATCCATTACTTTCCTGAAAGCAATGGTCGATAGCTGTGGATTCTTCTTCCACATGTTCCTGCTAATATATTTTCTACATACACATTGTCCTTGTACATTCCCACACTACACTATAGACCCCTTTTTCGCCAACTAGTCGTTGAGCAAGCCTAATGAGTTAATTGTGCGCTGTAAGTATACGATAGAATTTTTTGTTAGTAGGTTATATAGACACACGACAACATGGCGCGTCGAAGTATTCCCTACTTTGGCTCCCCATAACAACGAGTGATTTCCATTTAGTCACACAGGAAAAAATCGATATCTAATGGGAAATTGAACTACTCACAATATATTGCTTGCATTGACTAATTGTTGGTAATATATAGCATTATAAATAAGATATAAGGGATAGTTCCTATATACAAACAATAAACAGTCAACATATTAGAATAAATAAAAAGTCTTCACAAATAGATCTAAACACATTGTTATAAATATGACAGGAAAGTATATAATGAGTTGTAGTATAAATTGTAACTAAAGTTTCTTTTATAACAATATTTAATAATTTTTAATTTCTCGTAATTGGCAAAAATAATAAAGTCAATGTACCATTGCACCGTTATATAGTATGACATTAGTGTTAATGTTTATATATGTAAGAGATGAATCTAAATATAAATGGTGTCTTGAGAATAAGATTAGGTATTAAGGTATTATCTATAAAAGGAATGAGCAATGTGTTACAGGAGAGAGGAGAGTATGGGAACAATCTTAGGGGAAAGATGAGATAGAGGGAGAGAGAGGAGGTGTGAGATGATTGATATAATGAGAGAGAAGTAGAGCTCGAATGATGATTAGAGAGAGAGAGAGTTAGTAGTGGGTGTAGATATGAAAAGAGTATGGTGTGAGATGAGATTGAGTGATTTAGTGTGTGATCAAAGTAAGTGGTTGATGGATATGTGTTGTGGGCATTGGTGTGCAGGAGTGAAGGCACATGATAGTGACGAATCTCTTGGTCTCAAGAAGCGTTCAAATATATGTATATGTCGGTTTGCAGATACTAGCCTCTCATCCCCTATGGAAAAAGGGCAGGCAAACAGTAATTCGAGACTCAGGGTGAGGACACTGAAAAAAAAGTGGGATTGAGGTCGGTAAAACGCAGGAATGTCCTGTATAGGAGAGAAATACTACGCAGTATTACGCCAAAGGAGCGATGAAGCACAAGATATTATTTAGCATAGGAGTGAATGGCGGGTAGTAAGGTTGGACAGGCGGCGGTTCATGGTTGCCTGGGTGTCTTTCAGATTAACACCTTAGACAGTCGCCTACTACTCATGCATTCCCTATGTTGGGGGGAGAGAAGAATTGCCCACATCGCGTATGTCCTGCGTGTTCGTAGAAGGCGAACTAAGGGACGGTACGGTGGTAGTTTGGGTGGGGCCTGCCACTACACTGTATTTTTTGGTAAGAAGTGCTAATGCAGGCCTCGGAGAAGGTCGTAAGTCGCCGTATACGGCTTTATATCTTTCAAGGTTCGAGGAGAGTCGCTCACTGTGAATCGGAGGCCGAATGAGATGAAGCACGCACACATCGTTGAGATGCGACATAATAATTGTAGAAGGAGCGAAGGAAGAGGTTCCACTAGTGCGGATCTTTATAGATAAGAGAGCGTACAATGTGTGGAGTTGTGGTACGTCTTGTAGAGCTACTGCGAAACAAATGATCTACAAGCAGAATACGTGGAGTGAAATATTGATAGTGGTGTGGATAATGTGTGTGTGTGTGTAGCTGGTTGGTGGGACGGTACTGGCGTTATGAACCATAGTAGCAAGGGAGGGGCAATTTTGATGAGTTGACTGCTGGTTCAACAGCATGAGTGTCAAGAACTATTTGCTCGCTAGTGTCGTAGTTTCCTGATGACATTTCTTAGGTGCTAATTTGATTAATGATGTTAATTTAAGAAAAAGGTCAAAGTATGTGTGGAGCCTGTGATCGCTGAGGTTTACAGTCCCGCACCTAGAAAATCGTGAAGGAGGAAGATACGGTTTTGTGGGGAGTATCTGAAAAGAGAAGTTTTGTTGAGATCGAGGGGTAGAGGATAGCTAATTACTAAGGAGTTGATAAAGTGTTGGGGGACCTAGATAATAGTTAGATAGGTGACAAATAAAGAGGGATGGTATAATAACAGTTAGAGTTTTGGTTACTGAGAGAGAAAATGTATAATGTGTAAGTGACAGGTGATGAGTATATACTTATGAGGTGATGTGTGTAAGTAACAACTTATATTATGAAGATAAGTCCTCAATGATGAAGTATATGTTTAAGATATGGTGTAGTATACATGAGCTGGATAAAAATAGCTGATCTAGTATTAAATTTTAGGATGTGTTTGGCAATAGACAGGGAACGGATAGATGCATGTGTATAGGAAAGTTAGAGTGAGAATGCTATTGAGTATAGGAAGGTTGCTGTTGCAATATATAAATCGTGTTGAATTATTATTGCAAGCTTATGTATTGGTGATGCCAAAGAGCTCTATAATGCTGATAAATTACTGCTGATGCAGAATAATATTATTAGTTGGAATGTAATGAATAGAGAAGTATATTTATAGGCTCATATTTTAACAGAGATCTCTTAGTTAACTTTATTTAAAGCTATGCTAAGGTGCGAGATAGAATGATATAAAATGAGGATAAACGTTATTAGTGAGTTGTGTGGTGTGAAGAAAGGGATAAATGAAGAATAAACGAGAGTATATTGAAGATGGGTATTGGTCATGTGGAAATAATGAATGATTATTCGGTTGGTTAATGGATGCGGAAGTTACTATGTTGCGAGTGTGTTGGGTAACCGTTCCCGGCTGAGGATGACCGGAAGAAAAATGGATTAGATGTCAGTAAATCTAGATAGTTTGCATTTATAGGCAAGAGCACATGTCGTAAGCCAGAGAGGCAAAAAATAAAGGTGCATAATAGGATGGATGGCGGGTTGGTAGAGAGTGAGTATGTGTAGGCAATCGTTAGCTGATGGGATGAACCCGTTAGACGTATGTCATTAACTTGTACGAATGCATAGCGGCAAGATATCTAGGGTCCGTGCCTTCCAGTGAGTCTTAGGGTGGTATTTCTCTGTGTTTTAAAAATCTTTTCGACGCATGCATAAATTGCATAATAGGCGGTGCGGTAAGGCTTGGCATTTATATTTACTGTTTTTTGTCTTTTTATCTTATTTACTATCTGTTGCTCGTCTGGAGTTTTCATGATAACGCGTACTCATATAATATCCATTAAAGTCCTCAGTCCTTAATTGGAGGAGGTGTGAAAAAAAAAACCAGTTTACAGAATGATATATAAAAAAAAATAAAAAAAAAAAAATATTATATAAAAGAATTATAAAATAGTAATGATAGATAAATTATATTATTTTTAATATAATATTAGTAATATATATCAGTATGTATTATATATAATGATAATATTTATATTAGGGATACTAATATATCGAATAAATTTGTATTATGAGAATAAAATTAAATTATAACATACTGTTCCGAGAAATAATGTTTCAACTAACATTAAATAAGACTATAATACTATAATTAGTATATATATAATAATAGTGTTTCTTTGAATTAATTAACGGTACTCGATAACTTATTTTTTTTTCTTATATTTGTGACCGTTGTATATTTTATTATTAAAATAATTTCTAATTGCTCATATGATATTAAACACATTCTAAATTATAGAGCATGAGCACATCATAAGCAACATTGGTTTCATATATGTGGAATATTATATAAAAATAATTCGAACAGTTTCTAAAATATCGATACTGTATGATTACCCTTTTACGAGAGAGAAGCCTTCTGTGGACAATAAAGCACTAAACGAACATCAGTCATTTGCTGTTGACTCATCTGGTGAAAATGTCTATAGATGAGCGTTGTTATGAATTGTATGTAAAAATTATACAAAAAAAAAAATATAAATCTTCTACACAATATAAGCGTTATCATTATTATCCATACAAGCGATAATAAATAAGATGGAGCTATATCATCATAACTTAATAATATATGAGAAAAAAGCTAACATGAGAGTAACAAAACAAAGCATAATTTATCTGCTTCCATATGAGAGCATTATTTATAGTATGAAAATGTATATATAAAAAAAAAAATAAAAAAAAAGAAAAAGAAAAAGATATATTGTATATAATAAATATATATATTTAATACTGAGAATAGTAGATGTAGTAATAGTATAATATTTATAAATATTAAGAGAACCTATTATTTATAGAGACCTTATATTATTATCGTGTGATTACTGTATACTAGTTATTTAATATAATAAATGAAATAGAATATTACTTTATTCTATTAATATTTTATTATTATTTTTTTTACTTATAAAGGATACTATACTCCAAGGTATATACCTATATATAGCATCACACGAATGGCTTGGGGGATATGCGAAAGGTGTTCTTCTTCCTCCGAGCGCACCATGCATTCACACAACGCATGTCGGAGACGTCGTTATTCGCATATTACGTGACAAGGTTAAAATATGGCCGAGAGAGGACGTTTAGTGGTTAATTCGTCTACCGATCTCGTACTGTCTCGAGCCGGGGCAGTAGGCTTTAATTTTGCAATTGGCAGAAGATAACTCAAAGTCATTATTTATGTCGGCACATTTGAAACACTAAAACGGACAAAATATTTACTCACTGGATCAAACATCGGTCATAATATGATTTTTCGTATGTTCAACGGATTTAGGTGGACACTACCAGCACAATGCTCTATTAGTACACTAATATATGTCCCGAGTGGTTAATTACGTTATTATGAATCAATTAATATAATTATTATTAATTATATATCAAAATAACTATGTCCCCGCTACGCCGCTCACTAGAGTACTTACTACCACGTATAAGTATCATACTAAAAAATATAAAGCTCCTATATTTTTTATATGTTTTTTTTTTATTTTTATTATTTTACTATATTTCGTTACATATAATATAAATGTATGCTTACTTATATATATATACTAAGTATGATATTAATTACCACATAAAGCATAATACCTAATCATAATTAAAATGCAATATTATTAGTTTTTTGAGTAAGATTTGGATTGATAGGCATACTTCTAAGAGGCATGGGCCTTATATATAATTATAATATACTAATTAAATAAATATTATTATAATTTATTGATATTATATTTAAATTTTAATTATATATTTGTATATTAAATAATATATAATTTAAAATAATTAGTAATAAATTATATGTTATAAATATTTTTTATTTATATTTATATGATCTTAATAAATTATAATAAGTTATTTATTAATTATATGATTATTATTATGTATTATATGAATTATTAAAAGTATTATTTAATTAATTATTATTAATTTAATTTATATATACTTATTATTATATTTTATGATTTTTTTATGTGGGTATGTTTTATAAAACTTATAATAACTAATATTTATAGGACACTTATATATATATATATGATATTTCAACTTATTAACTTTACGTATGCTGAAATAGACGCTAAGCTCAAAAAAACTTAATATATATATTGATGTATGATCTTTATTATCTCTTAAGTATTGATGGGTAATCTTTAAACTAACTGGTGTATCTATCCAGTTTTCGGCTGAACGTCATTAAGTGCTTGTAGAGATTTAAAAATATATTATACTATGCACGGAGATTTAAAACTATTTCTACTTTCTGTTTTAACAACTCAATACATATATTATTATTGAAGAGATGGGAGTTAGAAAAATTCTTCCACACCGTGCGTTTTGGGGCGTGCGTATAAACCACAAAAGTGAGTGGATATGTCACAGGTTAAGGATGTCTCTACAGTCACTAGGTTGGCCCTGCTAGGAATGCCTGCCAAGCCTATAGTATTCTGTGACAACATAATTTGAGCGTAACTCATACTTCTATCACCGTTCTGAGGGAATCTAAAGGTACAGTCTGATAATTTATAAATCATGCTAGTGAATTCTTGTACAAAAAATTAGTTGAGCTCATACAGACCAAAAACGTGAAGATTATAGATTATATAACATATAGTTTACAGGTAATTTTTTGCCGAAAAATATTTTATATTTTAGTCTTTTTATAAGGTTGACTCAAAAAAATATTGAAAGTATTAATGATAGTATTAATGTAATGCAGTTATCAATTTATTAATTAATTTAGTTAGTATTCTACATATATTACAACATCTTCTTCATAGATATATATGTAGGGGCGAGTCCTAGTTAATATGTTAAAAGCTCGGAGCAATATAATCACATAGCGTGAATAGCCTCGTAATTAATTTAAGTCTATGGAATTATGGATAAACGTCGGAAATTTGTAAAGGCTCCTTGAATGAAATGAACTGCCAAGAAATTAGAAACGGCATAAATTCGAAATCACCAAGTCTGTATCCTTAAATGCTTTTGGATAGAGTCCTTGCACGATTCTTTTACAAAGAGACTTTTAATTAGAGTTTTATCATTTAAAATCATTTTAATTCATATTTCTGTGAAAACTACAAGATTAGATATAAAATACCATATAGTAGAAATATCCATTTATTTGGATCTAGAACATTAATGTATAAGTGGAAATAAAATTTTCATCCTCCTTTATGATTCCTGGTTCTCTTCTCGTCGGCTTTTTGGTGATTGATATGTTGTGTGATTGCCTGTTGGGGTGGAGCTAGATTCGCAGAGTCCGTTTGTTGTTGTATGTCATATTGTAATAGTTGATAAATTATACTGGCTGCCGAGATAAGTAATTTTATGAATAAGCAAGATCGACTGAGTACATATTGTTATGCAGTATGATATGGTTTTACTGTACGCATGTTGGGCGGTTAGTGGGGGTTTTCTGTGTGATCGTTTGCGTTAGTGTGAATTATGCTTGACGTGGAATTATTCTAGGTCTAATATAAAAATTTTTACATATGTACAATAAATAACCTGCCGGAAAATAATGATTTAAGCATTAACCACTGAATAACTATCAAATATATTACTACCATACCTTTTGAAATTGAGCTTTAAATGGTCTAAATACAGTGAGATGTTAGCATACTTTATTTGTCCTAAATATAAAATTAATGCACAAATTATTTCTTACATAGGTCTATAATTACGCTGCCTTTGCAGAACCAACCAAAACTTCAAGTCCATCTGTACTCATCGATTTAGGTCTTTCAAGAGGCAAACCAAGGGCTCTGTCCCATATCAATGAAGACAAACATCCCAAAGCTCTTGATACACCGAACAAAACTGTGTAGTAGCTCATTTCAGTCATTCCATAGTATTGAAGAAGAACGCCAGAATGAGCATCAACATTGGGCCATGGGTTCTTGACTTTACCCAATTCATTAAGAATTGGTGGAACGATGGTTGATATGAGTGGAAGCACGATTGTATATTGCTAACCAACTGGAAAAGATTTAAGAATAAAATAAAATTAAAAGCTTCCAAATCATACAATAATTAAAAAGGAAAAGGTTTGACAATTTTTTTTTTTAGTTTATGTACGGAACCCAGCACGATCCACAAGGAAGCGGCCACACTGGGTTCAATAATCAACTTCATGGGTGGGTCCTGGCTCATAATTATTTTAAATTTCGCAAAAGAAAATTTAAATGGCAAAATGAATATTCAGTACAAAATAAATAAAAAGATGTTCTTACATTTGACTAGTACACTCACCTTAAAGAGTTTATCATCAGGTAAATGTTTCAAAGCAAATTCTCTTGACAAGTTCGCTAGAGAGGCAATCGGTTTTCTTAAACAGCATCAAAGAAAACATTTTTTACGTAAGTGTTTTCCAAATAAAGTCCTTTAAATTCTCCTCTGATATGTCATCGCCAACTTCTTTACGAAGCTTTGTCAGCCACATAAGGACCTTAAATAAATAAATAAATAAATAAATAAAAAAAAGTAAAATTATATAATAAATAGATATAAGATAGATATATATATAATAAATAGATATTTATTGATATAGAGATAGATATAGATATAATAGATATGATATATATATATATATATATTATATATATATATATATATATATATTAGTTCAGTTACAGGACCCACCACGGCTCACAAAGGAGACGAGGACGCCACCACTGGGAGGTCAAAGAAATCAACCACCCGGGAGAGGAGAGAGATGACAGAGATCCATGAACGAGTACGAGAAGTAGGTTCCAGAGAAGTCAAAAGAAATGGTATGAATAAAAGGAAAATGAATAGATTCGAAAGAGACGAGACGAAATTAAAAGAAGTAGAACAAAAAAACTAGAAGAGACAAAAGATAATAACATCCTTGCAATTGTTATAAGAACAAGACCAGTATGAATTCCCTATGTTTTATTACGTACAACAAAGCAAATCTAAAAATAATTTTTAGGATGTATAAAATTTCTGTACAAGAAATCATTCACCGTCGTGCTATGTAACAAAATAGATCACCAGAAAAGCAAATTATCCGACGACTACGAAAAGTAAGACTTGCAATTGAAAAATAAGATTATATGGAGGCTATAATACTTTATAAAGATTGTGTGAATAATACCAAGGGTGTAATTTCGTTTGTAATGCAGCAGCGAGAAAAATTTATTGAGTTTTTCTTTTCTTTAAACACGCTAGGTCGTGAAATAATTGCGAACGGCGTGTGAAGAGTAGTTCAGTGGGTAAAACATATCATAATGAAAAAGAATATTTATGTAGCTATAGCGAACAGATATTTGTACGGTGATAATATTATATAATGGTATTATATATAATTTTAGTACTTCAGACAAAAATTGTATGCATAGATGATTTAATATTATATATATATTATATATAATATATATATATATATTAATATATATATATATTATAATAATTATATATATATAAATATTACTTAGATATTATAATATATATATATATATATATATATATATATATATATATTATATATATATTAATATATATATATACATATTATATATTTATATATATATGGATATATATTAATATATGAATTATATATTTAATATAATATATTATATATTTATATATATATATATATATATATATATATATTATATAATTATTATATATATATATTAATATATATATATATATATATATATTATATAATATATAATATATTAATATTATATATATATATTAAATATATATAAATATATATATTTATTTAAATAAATAATCTAGAAATATATTAAACGTATTGCTTTTATATATATTCTCACCTTATAGCATAGTAGGTATAATATAGGTATAACACGTGATTGAGTATATATTGGGACCACAGGATATCGTTAAACTTTTATATATATAGACCGGTCACTATTCCCTAAAACTTAGCACACCACCAAAAAAATATATATATATACTATATTATATATATATAATATATACATATACGTGTTATTCGCACAGGTCACTGTTATTATTAATTACTAGCTGAGAGTTTTATACCAATGCATAAATCCAAGATTAACTCGTAAGTATATATATACAGGATTTATTTGATAACTCAGGTACCGTTTACCCTATCTTCGTAATGGAGAGGCTGATGAACTATCAAAACCTTCTACCCTATGCCGCCCACGATATATATGATATTATATATATATAAATATATATTATTAATATTATATATATTAAATATATAAATATATATATATTAATATATATAATATTAATATAATATTATGTAAAAATTATTATATATATATCCTTATAATAGTAGCAAATATATTAATAAAAATTCTTTATAATTTTTTTATTATCACATAATAACAATAGAAATGAAAAGACGTTAAAAAAAAAATATCGAATAAATTTTAAAATTTTATATTTAACAAAATAATTATATACATCAATTAAGTTTTTACTAATAATATAATATATAAATACAAATCAAAAGTAGGTAGTCTATTCACTATACATGTATTACTCTACTGCTTTCTTGTCCGATGCATGACAACGTACCTTTACACCCCCTCATGTGAAAAAGAGAAAGAATATCCGTGAATATTTTAGAACAGAGAATGATCCGAAATGCGATTTATAAATATACTACATTGATTGGAAGATATGTATCTAAATGAATAAATATATTACTATTATTATATATATATCTGAATATTAATATATATATTAATATATATATACATTGAGAAAATTACAAGTATAATTTTATATTATATATTAATAATAATAATATATATATATATATATATATATATATAATATATATATATATAAATAATATATATTATATATATATATATATAATATATATATATATATACATATATATATATATCATATTAATTATATTAAATAGGTATATATATATACAATATTATGAGAGATAGGTGTTTGATTTAGAAGATTAATTGTAGGATTGCATGACAAATAACACCGAGATCCTTTTATTATTGAGCTCACAAGAAGAAGAAGAAAAGTTACAGGAGATTTGGGCCAAGTCAAAAAGGGAAAACGCCTAACCACCCCCTTTTAACTATTATTAGTCTCGTCACACTCACATGAGTTGAAAATCCACCAGTATGCTTTTCAACTCACGAGTATGAGCGTAATACGCGGACGGACCCTCCACTATGGCATCTCAAAATGTGGGTCAGTCCCTGCCCAGGTGGCCACAAAACCATACCCCTAAACCACTCCAATTCCTACCAAGTTCATGCCCCTTCTCTCTCGGCACACATCCCCCCTCCAAAAAAAACTCCACTCCATGCCATCTCCCTTTTCGACCCCACACTCCAAGACGATTTCAACATCATTCAGCCTACCACTCATCAAACAAATGTAGATTCTGGCTTAAATAATACAAGACCTGATTATCCATTTCCTCTGAGCACACATCAAAATTCGTCTCAACGTACTTTCATATAATGTCATCTCAATTTACCCTTTCTTCACACTCACGAATCTTCAAGTGATTGTTCCTCCCATTTTATCATAGTTTCCTTCTCTCGCATCCCTACTTTAATACGGCCCATCCTGGTAAAGATTGATCCATCGGAACATCAATTCTAGGTACTTTAATATTTCCTATTATTTTTAAGGCAACATAGTAACGCGTGAATTATAATATCCTCAAACTACAAGATCTCTCAAACTAACTAGATACAAAATAAACAAAGTACACCCAATACCTTTACTTTAGTTTATAACTAAACAAATTATGACGCCATCACTCAGAGAAGGCCTCATTTACGAGTACTTTACATTCAAATAAAAACAATTTTAATATAGACAAACCAAGGATCCTTTTCACCAGCCAATATTAGCAACTTTCTACTACCCACTCACCTGGCATCATCCGCTCCCTTTTCATCCAAAATAATAATACTTAATAAACCCTCGGCAACCACACTTGTATCCCCGTATGTTTGAGAGAGAAAACTGAGACCTTCACAATATGCCTCTTGCAATTGAATCTACATAAACTTCACACCCAGCGTAGCGAGTACCCTCACACTGCACAAAGAAACGGACCGACCTGGTTCTAATCCCATTATCCCCTCCACACATTTAACTTTAAATAACGTTATCTTAACCCATCCTTCTTTGCTAGAAGCCGCTTCAAATTGTCTCGACATCCCTGCCAAATCTCCTTCTTTTACTTGAAGTCCCTTATATTTTCTACAGATTTCGAGCGTCTCACACAAACCAAATCATTCCCAACCAGCATCTTTCTTACACAAGATAGGGTAGGGCTAACTACTCTTCCACTCTTCTTCCATTCATCCATCATCTACTGCTACAAAAAACTCCACCCATCTCTGCCTTTTGCTTTTCCCCACCCATTCCCCAGCCATACACTAATGTCTTCTTTTCAATTAACACCCCCCCCACATCCCATGCAGCATATAGCCAAAGTGGTATGGACACTCAAAACAGACGCACTTTAATTAAGACGGACTGACATATATATAACATTCTACAATCATGGTGAACCTGAAACATCCCGCTTATATTTAGAGTCATGTTATACTCCAAGACCAATATATTCTTTGCGCCCTTTTGCTAATACTGATACCACCAAATTTCTTTTGCCTATCACACGGGGTCATTCCCTTACCTATTCGTTTTCCCATTTCTTTTCTCCTTGATGTGAATCTCTCCATTTTTTCCCAGTAAGCCCCCCACAACACCTACTCACCTTAATTCTTCTACTTCAATAAAAAACCTACCCTTAATTACATAAGCAAATTCCCCTTCCTAGATAGTTAAAACCTGTTTACAATGTGAACAAAAGTGTTTCTTCAGCTGGTGATCGGTCATCTTGATTAACTCTAATATATTGCAATTTGCACAGTAAAAATTAAAGCTCCAGTAAATATGTAATTCCAGCAAAAAACCACTGAAAGTTTGTTATTTAACAAAGTGTCTTCTTAACGATCTTCGAGTATCAATTAATTTAATTATTATCGCATTTAATTAAAAGTAATAAATGTACACGGCCAATATTATATATCAGTTAAATAGCGGGACAAACGAATAATAAATTTTAGTCAATATAATAAAAATGAATCAAAATTTGCACTTGCGGTACTAATGATAATATTCAATATGATATAATATAATATAAACATTATATCTTTTTTAAATAATACAAATTTATTTAATTAAATAAGACAGTATTAGTTAAAGATAAAGAGAATGAATGAAGGAGGTAAATTTTTTTTAATTATAAATAGAATGGTCTTGGAATGGAACATAGAAAGTAAGAACTTATAACCAAGAAATTTAAAATTTATAAGTTGGATAAAGAACTCTGTACGTTCTCTCTCTATTCTCTCATTAAGACATTACTAACCTATATCATCAGGTTTCTGTTGGGTCGAATCCAGTTTGCAGCTAATCTAAGCATCTCATCAGAATCTTCTTTCATTACTAATTACTCCTCTCTTCTCTCTCTACTCTCCTCTCTCTCTTCTCTCTATCTCTATCTTATTTCATCTATTCTCTATTTGTATTGAGAATAGTCATATACAATCTATCTTTATTCTCTCTTCAAATCTTCTCTCTCTCTCTCTACTCTCTCTTACAGTCTCTCTCTCTCTGATTCTCTGATTCCTCTCTATCTTCTATCTCTCTCTCCTACAATGTACACCGCTTGTGGTCCCTCATTACTCTCTCTCTCTTCTCTCTCCTCTCTTCTCTCTCTATACTTATATTCCATATATACTCTACTGAACGAATCTCTACTACTCTGCTCTCTCTTCTCTCTCTCTCTCCTCTCTCTTCTCTCTGCATCTCTCTCACCTCACTTCATCTCTCTCTCTCTTCTCTCTCTCTATTCTCTTCTCTCTCTCCTCTCTCTCTCTCTCTCTCTTCTCTCTCTCTTCTCTCTCTCTCTTTCTCTCTCCTCTCTCTCCTCTCTCTCTCATTATTTTCTATCTCTCTCCTCTCTTTCAACTCTATTCACTGATATTTATACTCTCTCTCTCTCTTCTCTCTTCTCTCTCTCTCTCTCTTCTCTCTCTCTACTATCTCTCTCTCCTCTCTCTCTCTCTCTCTCTCTCTTACTCTTTCTCATCTCTCTCTCCTCTCTCTCTCTCTCTCTTCTCTTTACCTCTCGTCCCACTCAGCCAATAATAATTAATACTGAAACTTCCCTCCGTTTTTAATAGTGTATTAACCTATATAAATGAACATCTCAATAAATTAATTGCCAGTTATTGTTAGTCTGTTTCCTCTTCCTAGTAGGAATGAGGAAGTGTAATGTTTTAAAGACGTTTAGAGTTAAGATAATATTAAAAAAAATATAACGTTTAAATAGTATCAATTTGTGTGAAAAGTGAGATATTAAAATCTCATTAAACATGGCGAGGGCGGGGCTAGAAACATTAGCAACATTAAAAATTTCAGGTAAATAAAATTTAAATAGTAATAATGAAGATTTTATATTTGTATTTATTATTAAGACGTGTCTTTTATATGTAGTTTTTTGCTCTGAATCCAAAAATTATATTGTTGTTTTTTTCTATAAGGTCCAGTTTTGCGTCATTCACTTGAAAACTTAAAAAAATTTAATGATTTAAAATAAATTTTTTTCAATTTACCATTTCATAAAAGAAAAACCGCTATATCTTTTTATAATTGTACCTATTAATTTTGATAAATTTTCCAACGGTATAATATATATATTTAGGACAAAGATAATTAGACTATATTTCGATGTTGTTGTACAGTCAATCCTTTCCTTATATCCAACCAGCTCCTTGTCCACCTCGTTACAACGAGAGAAAATTATTTTTATTTGTTTTGCACGGTTTTTCCATATTTAAATGTGAATAGTGTGTAAAACTGAACCTGGACAGACAAAAAACCAATGCGATTTTGAATTCTGCCATGAAAAATCATGACCAAGGAAAACAGGTATTCTTTCTCTAGGACAAAATTCTTTGTTTGCACCAGTTGAATAATAATAATAATAATAATAATAAGAATAATAATAATAATAAATGAATAATAATAATAATTAATAATAATAATCAATAATTAATAATAATAATAATAATAATTAATAATAATAATAATAATATAGAAATTAGAATTTACAATAATAACAATAAACTAATAATAATAATAATATAATAATAATAATATAATAATAATAATAATAATAATAATAATAATAATAATAATAAATTAATGGGTATTATTATTATTATTATTATTATTATTATTAGTAGTATTATTATTATTATTATTATATTATTATATTATTGATTATTATTATTATTATTATTATGTTCGTTTAATTTGGCAATGAAACGTTTGCAGTAGCTGTTAAGAGTGTATTATTTTTTCATAAATTTGACTGATGTATCATATGACACTTAATCTCAGAAGTCTTATTTTGCTTTTATATGACAGTAAAACTAGTTCTTTCTTTAAAAAAATTTAAATTTAAATAATAATAATAGATAATAATAATAATAAGAAATTATTATGAAAATTATATATAGTAATAACAATAAATTAATAATAATAAGTACATAATAATTAATAATTAATATTAATAATAATAATAAATAATAATAATAATAATAATAATAATAATAATAATAATAAATAATAATAATAAGCTATCATCGAATCTCCTTTTCTTAGAAAAGGGATAGCTCAATTATGATTTCTTCCTGCAATTTTAACTAAGCTATAAAGTAGGGATGTACACACCCGTGCAAACAATGATTGTATTTGCCCCTGCCTGTGATTAATATAAAATACATCATAGCAGCTCCTTAATGATCCCTCCGGAGTGAAACAATTTGTACATAAAACAATAATAGTCTAAAGTAAAGTTAATCGAGCAGCTACCTTTTCTTTAATTAGCCGGTCTGAAAAAGATGGGAAAAGAAAAAAGTCTCGTTAGTACATTGTCTATTCTTGTGGGAAGGCAACATTTTTTAAAAAAAAAGCTCGAAGATTCCTGAAAAGGGTTCAAAATCATATTGAATTGTTCTACTTAGGAGGCAAGGACACGGTTTCTTTATTATATTGCGTTATACTATTAACTGCTTCAATCATATTTTAGTAATATTGCGATAAAATTACACCCATCAACCATCTAATCCCGTGGTTCCCGTGATCCAACACATTGATGACCCAACTAATTATTGAGTTCTTAACTAGTACAAAAAACAAGAAAAAAAAAATTAGGGAACTTAAAATTTCAGAGAGAGCGCACGAATATGTTTATTAATATAGAGTATCACATTACTGATCTTAAATGAGTTAATAAAACAATGTCCAATACCTATTGGTAGACAACTTTATGAAATTTAAGAGCAATCAAATCTAATCGTCGCTAATAAATTAAGAACCGCCCGACGAACTAATGGTATGAAAATAAGTCCTCTCACAAATCAATAAAGAACGCAATGAAGAAGTGGAATCGCCCCTTACATAAGAACTAGAGAGATTTCACATAAATATTTCGAAACTACTTATCTCTATAGTTAATGAGTTCATCCCCTATGTCACTTGATTAAAAAGATCTATTATCAAGTAATGCTTAATTAGGAAGCTATAAATATTTCACATTCGATATCTTGGGGAGTGGGCCAACCATAACCCCTACCATACAACACCCCGATCTCAATAGTGAAGAATGGCGTAGAAGTTGCCTTTGGACCTTTACCGCCGTGACTAATTAGGTCGCTATTTCTAAGGACCCTTGGCGCAGAAGTATTGCAAATGCCTGAGTGTATTGCCCCTATTTATATTTCTTCCCGCCTGGGTAACAGGAAGCAAACAGCCAATAAAAGAGTGTTGCCTCCCATCAATAAAGTATTCATTTTATTATTTATTATTATTAATTATTAATTCTTATTATATACTTAATAAGTGAATAATAAAGTTGACATAGATATAATAAGTAATAATAATAATAATAATAATAATAAATAATAATAATATAATAATATAATAATAATATATATCATCCTATAAATAATATTAATAATATAATATAATATAACGACCAACTAATATAATAATTATACCTATAATATAAATAATAATAACATCAAATCATATAATAATTAAATAATAATCAATAATAATAATAATAAAATAATAATAATAATAATAATAATAATATAGCGGTTCAAATAAAAGATATCGATCTGAAAACAAGAAAACCATTTTAACCTAACCTAAGATATAAATAAAATAGAAAATGAAATATATATAGTATATATTACTTTATATTCTTTCGTATTATATATAGTACCCTATATAATATATATATATATAATAAGTATATGGTATTATACTAGTAGTATATATACTACAACTAATTAAAGGGCAATCAAACCTCAGTATATATATATATATATATATAATATGAACTACTATATAATAATACATATAGCCGTGACCCTATATATATTTATATGATATATTATATATATAGTACTGCATCGCGCCAAGACACCCTTAAGGTGAGCGTGTGAGAGAGGCGACTTTTCCGGCTATCCTTAAGGTACTAAAATTTCAATATTAACATATCATTAGATCTCAATTGTCTTTAGTTTTTTAACTAAAAAGTTATAAACTATAACAGCTCTTCCACCTCTCTTATAGCGTTTCCTGATACTGGCGCTCTAGCATCACCCAACATCCATTGGAAAGTCCTATGCTCCCACGTACTATACATAATTATCATATGCATTTTGTGTATTCTTCTCATTTTTATCACTACCGACTACAGTGGTCGCAATTCACTGCAGTTTATCAGCGACTTGAGCGAAACTAGATATATATGTATATACAACTATTTCTTACTGAAGAATAAAATAATTACGTTTACATATTATACTATATATATAATTACTTACTATTTATTTATAAATTATATATTCTTTACTATAACATATATATATATCAC
Source organism: Trachelipus rathkii (assembly GCA_015478945.1). Classification (NCBI taxonomy): domain Eukaryota; kingdom Metazoa; phylum Arthropoda; class Malacostraca; order Isopoda; family Trachelipodidae; genus Trachelipus; species Trachelipus rathkii. The sequence goes on from JABUQX010055414.1 coordinate 17,609, forward strand.
TAGTGGCAACTATATTTGCAGAATTAGATAAAGAAATATATTATATATCCATTTATATATATATATATGAGAACACTATAATATATATTATATGTAATATATATGTAGTATATTATCCATATATATATACTTATTCATATTTATTTATTACTCAATAATATCACATATGATCTCACTACCATACTATAAATGTAAACTAACTCAGTTATAACAAACATACCCTCATAGTAATATAGACTCGTATATATATATATATATAGATCGACACACTCTCACATTATAAAGAATACTTATTAGTATATATATATATCCCTATATATTATATATTTATACATATTCATCACCCCAACCCGATTATTTAAAATATTATTGCATATATTTCTCAAATTTTCTTATCGACTTTCTTTAAGCGCTCAATTTATTTTTTATCAAAAAACTTACTAATTAATCCAATTTATTCTCTAATTAATTATATCGTATATTTCATCTATATAGTTTCAAATCACTTTTAATAAAGATAAAAAAATTTAAAGCCTCATAACCATTGAACTTCATGTTAAGTTTAGTTTAAAATGTTTACATTGGGCTTCTAAGCCATAATAATTAACTCTATAAACTTGAAATGTATTTATTTTATTAGCTAAACAGAAAGATAAAAAAGTTATATAAAAACAAATAATAAATAAATACACCATTTGGCATTAATTTTAACTTCAAATTTAATGCCAAATTTTGTAGTTATTTGTTATATGCTTTTCTATAACTTTTATTTCTTTATGTTGTAGAACTAAATTAACTAAAAATACATTTGAAACTATATAGATGAAATATTCGGTATTTATTATATAGATGAAATATACTTATATAATTAATTAGGTAATAATTAGGATTAATTAGTAATTTGAAAAAAATAATGTGCCTATAAAATAAAATAAAAAAAAATTAAAAAAAAAAATTTAAATATTCAGAATTTTTTATAAAAAAAAAAAATTATCAGCATTTAAATCACTTGCTATAATTTGTGCCAACCTTGATTTAAACCTGGGCTTAATATATTTGTCTTTGTCAAGTCAGTTTATGCTGATGGCTGCCTGAGTTTCGGGCTCTTTGTATTTCTTGTATAAATTTAATGAACTAGGATAAAATATTAGTATTGGTAGATGATTCAAATTAAAGGGGAGAACAAACTACTAACGAAGTAATTTTTATCAATCTATTTTACAGCACTTTTTTTCTTTTAACTTTTAAAAGTAATGAAGCTTTACTTCAATGACAGTAAAAAAAAAATTTTTTTATCATATGATTTCAGCTTATTTTTATTTAAATATGTAGCTTACAAAAAACGTAATTCGAAAACACCTTAATATAAATTGCAATCAATAAAATAAAGTGGTGTATTCCGACCTATCATGTGTGCATGATAATATAAAGCCCATTTTCAAAATTATACATAATAAAAGCAATAGAAGTGGAAATCCAAATGAAAATAATTATTTTTTGCATTGCCAATATCCGCCCAATTGCATAGTCCGAATTAATAACTGAATAATAATAATAATTAATAAAAATCAATAATACAATATAATAATAAATAATTAATAATAAATTTAATGGCCAATATAAGTCCAATAGTCATAATTTAATCAACCCTATAATATATCGAATCTAATAATATCCCGTAAGAATCATGTCCATGAAGAAGCACAATTGCCCAATTATTTTTTGCATTGACTTGAAAATTTTCCATAAAAACACATTGGAACTACTTCATAAATGCATCATTTCTCAGCTCCGCGTGAACTTGAGGAACTGCAAGAGTGCTACGACGATCCAGGTGACAATTATTTTAGCTACCTACCTCCCATGAATAAATCAATATTCAATAAAAATTAAAAATAAGAAAATAAGAGTTAAGATAAAAAGATACAAAAAACTATTTAAGCTTTAAATTCACATACAAAATAAAATTCGTAAAGTAAAAATAAAATTAAAAAATTAAAAATAAATTATAAATAAAATAATTTGAATAATTTAAGGTTATATATAATAATATAATAATCAATTATATATCTGTAAGATGTAATTATAATTATAAAATAATATAATATATATATATATATATAATTTAATTAAATTGTATATAGAATAATTACCAGTGTACTATAGAATTAATATATAGTATAATATATATTTGCGTATATAGCAATTGAGGAAAGAATTAAATAGAAATTAAATTAATAAAAATGTAATACGAGGTTCAATTGTATTTAGTGATGAATAATATATTACCTTAACAATTAATATTAATTTAGACCAAAATGAGGATCAGTAAATATAATAATATATAGTACTTAATATCAATATTATATTAATGTTTAATGTTAAAGGATATTTTGGGTAAAATATATATATATATAATATTACTTATATATATATGTTATATAAATATATTATATATATATTAAATTATAAATTAATATATATATATATTATATAAATATATATTATATATATATATAATAATTTATATATATTAATTATATGATATTATAGTATAAATATAATATATATATAAATATATATATATATTATATATATATATATTTATATAATTATAATATATATATATTATAATATATGTTAATTATTTATATATTAAATATATATATATATATATATATATATAATATATTTATATATTATATATAAATTTAGGTTAAATATTAATAATATATATATATATAGAGTGAAATAATTTAAACATAAATTTACATAAAAATTTAAATATAAATTTGGCACATATATATTATGCCTTTATATTTAATTTTATTTTATATAATTTATTAATAATAAATATAAATATATATTAAAAATTTAATATAAATAAAAATATATAAAATTAAAATAATATTATAATATAATAAAAGTTTATAAAAATTAATAAAATATAAAAAAAAAAAATTTAATGAAATATATATAATGTAGTTATTTATAGATCAATTATTAAATAATAAATTATTTATTAAACAAATAATAATATTATTAATATATAAATATAATATAGTATATTCATACCTATATATAATATTAATCTAAATATTATCAAATTATAAATTAAATAATTATAATATTAATATAATTTAAAAATATATATATATAATAATATATATATATATATATAATTTAATTATATTTTATATTATATATATATATACTAAATTATATATATATATATATATAATATATATATATATACATAAATTATATAATATAATATATAAATATATATATATAATATATATATATATACTATATATAATAATTATTTATATATATAAATATTAATATATAAAGAATAATTATATTTATAATATATATTATATATGTATTATAATATATTAAGATAAAATAAGTAATAATTTATAAATATATTAATAATATAAATTATACATTAATATTTAATATTATAAAAAATTACATCTAATTAGCTTTCAAAATCGATATCCAAATTAATATATATATGAGACTATTATATTATTAGCATCTATTTTATCTAGTAAAATAGTAAACATATCAAATTTCAATTACAAGAGTAAAACTATCAAATGTTAATCGATGTTATATATATAATAGTATATAAATATATCATAAATAATATAAATTATATATAAATAATTACTATAGTATAATATAATTATAATATTTAAATATTTATTATTATATATATATATTAAAGCTAGAACCATAAAAAATAATATATATATATATATAATATAATAATCTGCTATTATATCCTCAATAGGTCAAAATACATGATATACAAACCGAATACAAAAATTAATAAATATGTATAAATAAAATAATTAAATTATATGTATTAAATATATAATAATGATATTATTCATTATCAAAATAATTTTAATATAAATACATATTATATTAATAAGTATATACATATATAATATTAATTAAAGAATAATTATTAAATTATCTAATCTAGAAATTATTCTAAACACAGGCAATACAGATGAATTTGATGACTCTCACAGAAAATAATAAAATAGATAAGCTTGTTAAGATATATGACTACGTTCACAAACACTTTTAAATACTATTATTATAAATAATAAATATACCTCATATTAATTCACTATAGTTAATATATATTAGTTATAATTATATTAAAATTATGTTACATTATTTTAAAATGAAAATACGTTTATTTAACGTATTTATTTTAATAAATAATATTATTAAGCAATTCTATACAATGTATTAGAATCAATTATAAAAGTACATATATTATCTATTATAATATAAAATAGTTATATATATTATATTAATAGTTTAGAAATAAATTATTTTTCTAAAGATTTTCTATTTTTTATGGTATCATAGGACAGTTTTTACAATCCAGTATAAAAAGATATTTATTACTAATGGTGTATTATTGTTATATATATATATATATATAATTAATATTATAATATATTATAATATTATTAAATATATATGATATCTTTTTAAATAAATATTTATAATATTATAATATATTAAATATATATTATATATTAATATATGAATATATATTATATTATATAAATATATCATATATATATATAGTATATATATATATATATATATATTCTTAAACATATACATATAATATTTAAAATAATAAATTTATAAATAAATTAAAAACATTTTTTTTTATAATATAATAATATATATATATATATATTAATGTATATATATATATATATATATAGATTAATATATTATATTATAGCATATATATATAATATATTAAATATTATATATGGAATAATATATATTATATATATGAGATATATATGATATATAAATATATATATAATATATTAATATATATATATATATATATAGATATATATATGATATAATATAGTATAATTATATATATTATATATATATATATATATATATTATATATGATAAGGAATATATAATCATATAATATTGAGTTAACAAGATAAATGTGATAAGATATATTATATATTATACGTGGGGAATCGTTATTATAGTTAAAATAAGTTATGCATATATATAGTTATATAGGTGATGTGAAAATATATGAAGTAAAAAATTGAAGGCAATTTTTCCCCAATGATAAAGCGAAAGTCTTAGATTTGGCATTATTACTCTTATACTCAGGTTGTTAGTTATAGATAATTATATATATATATAGTATTACCTATCTACTACCTCAATAAATATTATACCTACCTATATAGATAAATATATGATTATTCCTGTAAACTTTGTGAGGATTTAGGAATTTTTACTAAATCACATAATCTTCCTTATTGATTTGAAAATTAAAAAATATATATTTCAAATAATAACAAACTCGCTCGAAAAACTTCATCGTTTATCCTCAAACATGTGAACTCTCTGTGTCTGCACATTTTGTTGTTTAACTAAACTTTCCTCTTAGATGTCCTTATTTTCTATGACTAGCAGTCACCATTTCTTTACCGCTTTGGGAGCGTATTATAAAGTTTGGCGCCATGTGTGTTGAAATATGGTGTGCTGAAAATTGAATCAGTGAAAGTTTCCAATTCTGGGAATTCTCATTTCCTAACATCTATTAACCTAAAGTTCTAGGATCAATTCTAGAGTTTAAATCTAGATTTTATTCCAAGAAATTCTATTTCTCAAGACTTCACTTCACAGGGAAAGGTTGATGGATCAACTAAAGACCGACCAAGAGACATGAGATGGGTAAGGACGGGGAAAGGAGAGAAACCTTTTGGGTAGGGTTTAGAGAGAGATTAGAGTAGGGTTTTTTAAAGAGTGGTTTTGGAGAATGTACAGATCCTTTTAACAAAAAAGAAGAGTGTTGGTGGTGGATTCACAAGAAACAAATCGTTTAGTTTTGTCGCCGAGACCTTGACTAAATGTAACCAGCTAACTGAAATAAGCTCCCTTAAGTTATTTGCATATGAGGCGCTCGATGGAAAATTTTAAATTTAAAACGGAGGGCATAAAAAGTTGATTATTAGAGGTAAGTGAAAGCCCTTTCATTGATTCCACTGCCATATATTATATGATAATTTATTATTCTATTGGTATTTTACTCTCTGTCATACTAGGCAAAAATAGGTATGTCGAATATATTATATAATTATAATAAAATATAATGATACAAAATTATGTACTATGTTATTTCTGTTATCCATAACTTTATAAATAAAAGGGGATATTAACATTGTTTCCTCCACAACAACACCCTTGGTTAAAAGAATATATAAGTCAGATAGACAAAGGTGTTTCTCACATAGGATTTTTCCATAGTTTGGCGATTAAAGGATTACCAAAATAAATATTATGTTAAATGAGCTGCTCACTAATAAAAATTATAAGAATAATAATAAAAGCGCTATAATTACGTTGACTTGAAATACACTGCAAAAAAATGAGATGACTTTTAAAATTAAGCTTTTTAAGTGGTAGTGAGGAAGCAAAAAAGATTCTGGGACTTTATTGTTATTTAAAAAAAGGATTGTTAATAAAATAGTTAAAAGTAACTTAACTATTATTGTTATGGCGTATTGACAATTATGTTGGTTGAAGATGTAAATTTAGAATAACTATAGTTATTGCATATTAATACTTTTAATTATTTTAAAAAAATTTTATGAATAAAATTTAGATATAATTTTATTTGATGAAATATTCATCAATTCAGGTAGTATTTTAATCAATTATTTGATAATACTATATATATAAGAGATATAAAGGTAAAGTATTAAATTGTAATAGAAGATATATATAGATATTATAGTACTAATATAAGAGATTATTGAAATACATTAAATAAGAGATAAATGTACAAAGTTCGTTTTGATGAATGTATTATTATTATGTCGTGATATTTATTTTCTTATTTAGTATATTATAATTTATATTATATGACTTTTTACTGTAACTTTCCTTCTTATCACTAATCAGGATATTCTCATTCTACTTTTATTACTACATAAAATTGCATTTATTTTTATAATTTTAATTTGCTATGTCTAACAAATAGAACTTAAGACATTAACCTGGTATTTCTAACATGAACATGACTACACTAAAAAGAAAATCTGATTCGTGGTAAATGGTAGGTTACTGATTTGGCAGGTGACTCTACCCCTCCAGAATATGTTCTATCCACCATTCCACCCATTTGTAAGGTTTAACCCGAAAAATTTTCAGAAGAATGTCCAGCATAATACCTACCACAAATAACAATTAACACTGATCATAATTGGCCTCAAAAGGTACTATATAATATATCAGATATCTCCCTTAAAAAGAAAAAAACTGAAACAACGGTGTATAATTTGTTATATTAAATATATAATGTTATATATTATAATATTTATTATATATGAAATATATTCTGCCATTTTTATTTTGTTTTATTTTATAGATTTTAATAAGTTTCTATTTTTTATAATTTTTATTTTTTATTATTTAATTTATATTTTATGATTTTAATTCACATAATTACGCTATATGAAAGACTATGGTTCTAGAAGGTACTTCTATGTTTGTATTTTTATATTAAAAATGATATATTTTAATGAAGAATAAATATATTTTAAAATCTTAAGAATATATGAAGTTAAGTGAAGAATATAAATTCTTAAATTTAAAAAAAAATATTTATATACTTTTACTTATTTTTAAAATATTATTTATACTATATGTAGTTAATTCTTTAATTACATATTTAGTAAATAAGAAACATTTAATTTATAATGTGTTTTTATATATATATCTATATACTCTTATATTTTTAAGTTTTTATTATATTTTTTATTAGGAACTTTTGTATATTTTTTTATTGTGCTAAAATTGATGTTACTCCTTTCAACCCACTAACCTCAGCGATTTAACCTCTGTTATTTGTATAGATATAGAAACATTTGTGTTCATTAAAATATAATAAAATTATCTTCAATAATTAAGATATTATAAGCACTTATACAAATGGGCATCAATTTAGTAAATTCATTTTTTATTATTTCCACTCTAAAAAAGTCTCTGAACTTTAAAATGAATTATAATATTCATATTACTGACCAAGCACTAGGCTGACCTTTGCCTTATACATGTAGTTAAATAGTTAAATAAGTTATTTAGGTTATTTAGAGTTAAATAGTTATTTATATAATCTCAAAAAATAATATATATTAAGTTTTGTAGCATTATTAATATATATATTTCAAGTTAGTTTTTACTATTATAATTTTACTATAATTCCAATTAAATTTTTATAGTAGTATTATTATTATATATACTTATAGTTATAAGATATATACATATATAAGTATATAATGATGGCTTACCTACTACTATATATTTTAACCGTGGGCAGTAACAAGTATAACAATTATAGACCTGAAATTTCGTATATATTATATTAATAATATTATATATATAACTTACGCGAATTGCTTAGGTCGGGAGTACCGTCATCTCTATTTACTCTATATATTACTATAATTATTATCTTACTGTATTATATTATATCTATATATTATATTATCCTCTACTTATATATATCATTATATATCTCTTATATACTATACATACATAATTATCGTCTCGTTCGTTTTTCTTACTATCTTTATATATTTACTATCATTTTTTATCTCTATATCTATCTTATCTATTATATACTAATATAGTATATCTCATCCTCTATTTATATTACTTATGTCATAGATAGCGAACATTCTTTTACTCTTCTCTCTCTCATCTCTTACAGTTACTTTTCAGTCTTATACTTCTATACCTACGAGCGCCTATCTCTCCACATCTTCTCATACTCCTTAAAGCTCTAGATTATTATCTCTCTATCTCTCTCATTCTCTCCGGATTCTCTATCTCATCTCTTATTCTCTCATCTCATCTTCCAGTTACTTTAAATTTTGTCTGCTACTATAGTTTAATATTATATTATATATATTTGACTTGTTGTATATTATTATATTGTTATTACTTATATTATATTATATACAATATATACTATATTATATTAGAAATAAGGGAAAAATTTTATTGTACGTCGTTTCATTTCGCATGATATATAATAATCTATACTGTATATTATATAAATAATATATTATTTATACAAGTATTACCCATTAAATCTCCTATTACTTCACTGAGTGAGAAGTGATTTTAGATGATTGTGAGGAACCGTATTATATTATCTCCCTCACAGCCTATTTACCTATATATATTCTAAATTCCTAACTCTCTATCTATCACCAAGTACCTAACATTTAATCAGTCATCAACTCAATTTATATATATCCTTACTAACGTACATCCCATCTGTAATATTTCAGTCTCGGAAATACCTTTCCTTAGTTTGCTATATTAATGTTTTTTATCAAAACAAACCTTCCTTACCTTTCTTCGACATACTTTTTATCATTAAATATATATATATGACAACTCTATAAAATCGGAGGGCAGATCGCTCTTTTAATATTTGGGCACGGCTACTTTTCATATCTCCCCCTAACTCTCCCTGCGAATATTTGATTGTAAAAACAACCAAACAAACCACCGAGGTGCACCTCGCGGTTCTTATTCCAAGATGAAAATTTATTATATACTATATATATACTATATTTAATATATCCTATATATATATATATATATATATATATATATATATATATATAAATAATATATATATATATATATATATAATTTAGTATTATATACTATATATAATATATACTATACTATATAGTAATAACTATATTTAACTTTCTAAGAATGATTTTATTCCTAATTTAATAAATATCTTAAAAACTATTTTTATATTACACAATTTTAGATTTATATTGTTTAATTTGTTTATATTCTGAAAATTTATGCCTCTGTAAATGTTGTTATGAACCTTTTAAATTAATAGAAATAAAGGTAAGGTAAAATCACAGATAAAATATAATAAAAAATCTAAATCAGAAAATAATTATTATGTATAGTATTTAAAAATTTTTATATTTTTATTCCAAAAAATCAAAAAGGAAAACTTCTTAGAATACATTAATGTTTTTATAACATCTTTTTAATATTTATAATTCAAATATTATATAAAAGTTGTTAGCCCTAAACTTAAATAATATAGGAATAGATATAATTGAGAGATAGAGTAAAGTACTTTAATCTAATATAACTAAAAAACGAAATTTTATATTAGGGATAAATATTTCATGATCTTCTAAATGTGATATTAATTATACAGATATAGTTATATACTTACATTATTATATATATATTTAGGTGTATTTCTATTGAATATATATAGTGTATGAAATAGAAGGTAAAAAATATAAGTTAAGTGTAAATAATATATATGAAGGTAAGAATGTGTATTATCTATGTGCGTGAATATGTACTGCTATGTTAGAATCCTTTTTGTCTTGTCAATTATAAAGATTTACCAAAATGTAAGAATCTCCAGAAAATCACCAAAACCTTTGTAACTTACTAAGAAAGCTTAGTTATGATAATATAATGAGATAATGACCGAATAAAGGATATATTATATTGGAGTAGAACATTAAGTCAAGTGATCAACATATATTTTATACTAGTATAGTTAAAATGAAGCAAACAAATTAAATATAAAAATATTAAGAAAGGATAAATAAACATATTTGTGTTTAATATTCATGAACAAAATTACTGTTGAGTAATAGTAATATTATACTTTATTTAATATTATTATTAATTATTATTATATTAAGTTACTGGATTAAACTAGCTACTAATCCTGATTTAAGATACTATGTTAAATAGATTGATATTATATGTATTCACCTAATGTATATTAAGTAAAGTAAAG
>JABUQX010055415.1:0-10000 GCA_015478945.1 Trachelipus rathkii
GGAGCGAGATACGTATTGCAGTTATAGTGTTTTTCGTAATGATATATATATAGTAATATATATATAGATTATAAATGAAAATTTTTTCGAAAATTACAAATATTCCCATAAACTCCCATGATTAAGATGCCCAATAATATTTATTTTATATAGTGCATTAATCAATCAAGAAAAGCATCCGCACATCCTCTATTTTTTCAAAAAGAGGAGCGGATGTGCCGTTTAGTGAGGATGCGGAATGCGTGATTGTCAATTTAGGTGCGGGATGTTCGCAAATTTTTGCGGGAATGCGATGTACCATCACTCAATATATAATATATATAATATATATATATATATATATAATATATATAATATAGTATATATATATATTATATAATATATATAATTAATCTATATATATATATATATATATATAAATGTTTCGTAGAGAAGAGGCCTGCAAGTAGCTGAACCGCAAGTCCTTAGACCGACCTAGACAAAGTATTCTCGCCCTCCTCACCCACTGGAGACAGTGGTGTTACCGAGACGCATGTGCGCCGCCGCCGCTTCCGGACAAATCCGAGATTATTCCCAGGACTCTCCACTGCTCAACAACTTTATTTCTCCTTCTACTCATCATGAGGCATACTTTCCCGACTAATGCCTCAGCCTTACTAATAAAAGCCGGTGACACAGAAACAAACCCCGGACCTAGAATCTACATATGCCCAATATACAACAAGATAGTGAGGAGAAACTCCATAAACTGCAATAGATGCAAACAATGGATCCACAAACACTGTTCCAACCTCACCACGCTACGTCCTTCAACACACAACTGGATTGGCTGAAGTATGTATTGCTCATTCCAACAACCCTACAACACACACATCACACAAACAAATCTGCAATATAAACATATTACAATTCAACACAAACGGACTACACAATAAAACAATATGCAACAAGATAGTGAGGAGAAACTCCATAAACTGCAATAGATGCAAACAATGGATCCACACAAAACGCTGTTTCTCAACTTCACCACACTACCTCCTTCAATACACAAGTGGATCTGCCAAGTATGTACTCCATCCACAACAACCCCTACCAGGGTTGTGGAGTTGGTTAAAAAATTTTCCGACTCCGACTCCAACTCCACCCTCTTCAAAATTACGCGACTCCAACTCCGACCTCTTTAAAATTACCGACTCCGACTCCAACCTTTTGAAAATTGACGAAGCTCCGACTCCACCCTTTTGAAATTACCGACTCCGACTCGCGACTGGTGTCTCGTGACTCTCTCTTCAAAGAGGTACGCGTGAGCGTCCGATGCTGTCCACGCGCGTCTTTGTTCATAATAATTGCCGACTGCGCGCCGGACTTCCACTCTGGTCTAAGAAGTCTATCGCGCGACTTCCTCTCGGACTTGCGCGTATCGTGAACCTGAATCGTCCGCTAGCAACACTACATCGGTACATTTACAAACAAACCTGCAATATAAACATATTACAATTCAACACAAACGGACTACACAATAAACCAAAAAATTGAAATCGATTTCTAAAACAAACAACATACACATATGAGTATGTATACACAGAAGCTATCCTACCCAATAAATATCCCCGAAATCTTTAAGACCATGATATGGCCATCTTCAACTACCTCCAATACGTCCAAATACTACATCTCTACTAACCCTTATATCACTGAATTACGCATATAGCAAAAACACCAAGCTTACAGAAGTTCATTATGTCATGTAAGCGACAACACACATAAAACAACAGTGCCTTCAGCATAAATGAGAACAAATATAAACTACACAATCTTAAAGTAAACCTCTACACTCCCCACCTATAACCCGTTCGGACCGTACAAATGCCTCAGAAATTACAGGTAACACGAAACCTCTCGAAAAGTCTCCTCACTCCGAACCTCATAGAAGGTGGGTGGTTGTGGATTTATATTGTCGACGTCTTTCACCACCGGCTACATGGTATGACGCCGAAGAAGCAAAACCAAAGAGGATGGAACCGCGCAATCATCAGGTGGTCGTAATCCTTGTGAAAATACCTGGGAACATCTTTAGAGAAAACACAAACAACCACACCAGAACCCACCTCAAACCAACCGAACGTGCCACATCACCAGACATAATCACTACGTTTCAGCTCAAATTACAACACAATTATTCACTGGTCAACACAAACCTAACGCTAAACTCTGAACCCCACCGCATCATCAATAATAACCAAAATGTCCTAAACATAACCAAATTCCCACCTGCAGAAAACATACACAAACTACAAAAAAGCAGACTGGCACTATTCACCAACCATATAGAAACAACATAAAATCTCCCCTAAATATACTAAACAATCAACACTCAACAAAGCCATAAAAAACTTCACTTCTCTAATGTCAAAAGCAGCCTAACAAAGCATCCGCAAGAGGGATATATCACAAAAATACAACCCTACCCTAATACCTGAAATGTAACAGCTAATACAACAACGCAACTCGCTCAGAGCAAAAACATCCACATCAATCCAAACAACAACAACACGCCCTAAACAATCGCCAAATCATAAACTAACAAACGCACATATCTTCACAACTTACATACCTTCCTCCACTAAGAAGCATCCAACAGCACGAACACCACCAGAATGTGGAAAAAAATAAATACACTGAAAAAACTAAATCAAGCCAACAAACACAACCTTCCCGAACCACTCCAAAAAAACTGCAAACACACAAAACCCACAAACCAACAAACAACGAGCAAACACTCTCACAACTCAATTCGCAAGACAGAATCAAAAAACCACACACCCCAAAACAGGAAAATCATCAAATCCCTCAAGAAAATAAAACTCAACCACGACCCAACAATAGAAATAACCACAACTGACCTAGGAAACATAACAAAGACACTTAAAAACTCACCTGCAACTGGCCCAGACAGCATATCAAACAAACACTTCAAACACCTAAGGAACAGCTTTAACTCAATTAGCCCAAATATATAACAGCTCCATCAGTCTAAACTTCATTCCCTCTATCTGGAAAAAAACCAAGAAAAGACCCCTCTGACCTTCATCATATCGCCCCATTTTTCTCTATTATCAAACACTGAAACAAACTTACTAGAAAAAACATACTAACAAAATAATTTCCAACACCTAAACACAAATTCCAACACGACTTCAAATAACAAATACGAAACCACTCAACTACAACCGCACTCACAAACATTATACAACCCACAATCAAAGACCTAAACTCAAAACCCACTCACAAAACAATAATCATAGCAATCGACATCAACAAAGCATTAGACAGTACCCAAACACAACTTGTCCACAAAATAACTAAATTTACGCATCCCCACTAAACCTAAAAGATGGATTTTTCCAACTTTCCCTATCAGGACGAACAGCACAAATACAAACAAACGATACAAAATCCAGAACAGTAAACATCAACAACGAAGTACCGCAAGGCACAATACTATCCCCACACACTATTCAATCTATTTATGGGCCGATCTACCACAACCACAAACACAGTGAATCACACAAATCATAACAACCTGACGCAGATGACATCTAACCATAGCCACTACACGCCAGAACGCTGAAACACGCGAACTGCAATACCTGACCAGCATAACTAATACATCAACCCACTTCAAACCATGTCTAACAGAAAACAGAATGTCCGCCTCACCAAACAAATCTTCGATTACATTAATTACCACTGACAGCCAACTTGGTGCCTAGGGTTGTGAAAAAAAAGTTTTTTTTTTAATTTTTTTTTTTTGAAAAAAAAAAAACACGTTTTTTTTTAAACAAAAAATGTTTTTTTTTTTTTTTTTTTTTTAAATTACCTCTTTTTATGTAATATTAATAGATGTTTTAAATCATACAGTAGTTACGCAATACCCCCTTTTTTCTAAAAAGGGGGCGCCCCGGCCTAAATAATTGGACTATTAACACAGATTTTATAATTTTCTTTTTTTTTTTTTTTTTTTAACAGAAGATAAACACCACCACTCACGGGCAGAGCCTAATCTAGGAGGGGGTGTACTCTTAACGTCCCGAGCAGGACGTGAGCTCAAGCCCTAAGGAGTAGAATAGCTCACATTCTCCCGCCCGACAGTTTGCCGAACCTGGGACCCTCGCTAGTTTGGCGAGTGCTCCTATACACTGAGCTACGGGGGCTTTTTTTAATAAATAAAATATAAAATACAAAAAAAAATAATATATATATAACATATATATACATACACACATATAAATACATAATAAATACCACACGCATATGCATATAGTAATATTAACATTATTATATTTATTTATTAAAAAGCTAAACACTAATATTTCAAACACAAAATTCCTAATATTTCATCTATCAATCTTACTAATTTTAATTTTTTATATTAATATTATTTACATCATTATTATTACTATCATTAATAATCATTATCACCATTACCATTATTATATCATTATCTATTATATATATATATATATATATATATTATATATAATATATATATATATATATATAATATATTATATATATATAATATATATATATATATATATATATATATATATATATTAGTATATATAAATATATATAATATATTATATATATATATATTATATATATATAATCTTATATTATATATATATATATATAAAATATATATTATATATATATATATATATAATATATATATATACCGTATATATTATATATATATATATATTATATATATATATATATATATATATATATATATAATATATATATATATATTATAATATATATATATATATATATATATATACCGTATATATATATATATATATATAATATATATATATATATATATATATATATATATATATATATATATATATTATATATATATATTATAATATATATATATTCTCAAAAAAATTAGTAGTATAACAGGTGGTTTGGGGTGTCGGAGAAAAATGAGAATGGTAGGAAGGTGATTGATTTCTGTGAGGGGAAAGGTATGTGTGTAAGTAATACTTTCTTTAAACACAAAAGTATCCATAAGTATACTAGAGTTGGTGTAGGTAGAGATGGTATCGAAGTGAAAGTATGATTGATTTTATGTTGGAGAAGGAGATTTGAAGTATGTGTTGGAATGTTAAGTCAGTGAGGGGTTTAGGAATGGGATTATCGATCATTATGTTTGTTCTAATGTAAAAATTAAGTTAAGTGGGGACTTTGGATGGAAGAAGGAAGGTGATACGGTAAGGAAGTGGTAGAATTAAGAGTGAGAAGTTTAGTTGAACAGAGGTAATGAAGGATAAGTAAATGTAAGAACGCTTCGCAAGTAAATCAGTTTGAATGTGAGTTGAAACTGAATAAATCTGGAAAGGCAAATGAAGGAAGCAATTGTTAGCAGTGCAAAAGAAGTATGTGGGTGTGCTAAAAGTTAGGAAGTAAGAATGTTAACAGTGAGTGTGGAATGAAGAGGTGATGCAAGCGGTTAAAGTAAAAAGAAGCGTGGTTTGAATGTACTAAAAGCAAATGAATGAAGTTTCAAAAGAAAGATGCTTTGGAATTATATAAGGAGGAAAAAGGAATGCTAAAAGATGCATACGTAAGAGAAAAAGAAGAGGTAAATGAACAGTTTGGAAGGAGGATGAATAGGGACATACAAGGGAATAGGAAGGTCTTCTGGAGGGAAGCGTGAAAGGTTAAGATTAGAATAAGGGGAACCTGGTCAGAATAATGGAATAGGGATGGTGTTTTTGAACTGATGAAATGGGATTGGTGAGTGGAGTGGTGGAAAGACAACTTTGAAATCTGTATAATATTGGCAGGAATGAAGAGGTTGATAGTGAATGTGTGTGGTTTGATGGTGCAAAGAAGGAATAGGTATTTTGGGATGATGTCTTTATTTAGCAAAGAGGAGGAAATGGTAGAGTTAGAGAAGTTTGAAGAAATGGTAAAATCTGCGGTAATACGATGAAATTACTGGTGAAAGATGATCAAGAACGGAGGCAAGATGTTGATTGATTGGATCTTGAAGCTGTGTAATAAAGCGTTTATGGAGGTATAGTTTCGAGGGGATTGGGAGGAGAGCAGTAATAGTACCCTTATTTAAGGGTAAGGGAGATAAAGCAGGGAGCTGTAGAAATTATAGGGTATTTATTTATTGAGTGTTGTAAGGGAAGATATATTGCTGTGTTTTGTCGAAAGAGGGCGCCGAGTGACTGAAGGACCTGTTGGTGAAGAACAAGGTGCGTTTAGGAGTAGTAAGAGGATGTTGGAATCAAATCTTTACAATTTGATAGCTATCGATAGAGAATGAAGGGAGAGGAAGAATAAATTGTTTTAGGTTTTAATGGATTTGCCAGGGTATGATAGGGTTAATAGGGAAGGTCTATGGCATGTGTTAGTGATATAGGTATAGTGTTGGTGATAGGCTTCTGATTGGAATCAAAGTATGTATGAGAATAGTGAGGCGTGTGTAAGAATAAATGGGTGTCAAAAGTGATTGGTTTTAGTATTAATACGGGTGAGGCAGGGTTTGTGTTATGTCTCCTTGGTGTTATTCAATTTGATATGGATGGGGTTATGAAAGAATTGAAGGTGGGAGGGTGACAGGAAATGGTGTTAGAATGATGGAGATGAGTGGGAGGGTGCCCTAACTTTTATATGCGCGATGATTTGGGTTTTTGTGGCGAATCTGAAGAGTTGAGAGGAATTGGTAAGAGAGATTTGGCAGGGTGTGTAAAAGGGAGGGGTTTGAAAGTAAACGTAGATAGGTAAGGTTATGGTTGTGATGAGGACAGTCCTGCAGTGTGAAAGTATTGATTAGATGGTGAAACAGCTTGGAACAGTGTCTGAGTTTTAAATATTTTAGGGTATATGTTGGATGAGAAGGGGAACGGATGATGCAGAGTTTAAGTAGGAAAGTTTGTGAATGGGCAGGAAGGATGCTGGTGCAATTAAATCGTTTGGTGAATGTAAAGGGACTAAGTCTTTTGTGCGCTAGGTCTTCATGACGGTTAATGTTTGGTTACCTGTGTTGTATTGTAAAGTGTGGAGACTATGGTCTGGAATAAGAAGTAATGATTCTAAGTTCAATGCTGTTCAGATGGACAATCTTATGGGAATGCTAGGTGTGAGAAGAATTGATAAATGAGAAATGAACATATTAGAGAGTGGTGTGGTGTGAAGGAAGGGTAAACGAGAGAATAAATGAATATGTTGATGAGATGGTTTTTGGTCATGTGGAAAGGAATGATGATAGTCGGGTTTTTAAGCGGATGTATAGTGGCGAGTGTGTTGAAAACCGACAGCGGCTTGGGAGACCAAAGGAAGTGGTTGAGAGTCGGTGAACGAATCGTCCTGAAGGAGAGAATGTGAGTTTGGCAGAGGCGACAAGAAAGGTGTAAATAGGAGTGGAATGGCGGGGTTTTTGTATGCGGGCATGGTTGTGGCCCCACCTGGCTCAAGGGATGAACCCTTACATTGACGATTTTAACCAATATGAGGGTCCGTCGCGGTCCCATGAGCTTCAAGGGTGGATTTTCTGTCTGTGACCGAGTTCTCACTAATTTAATGGGCTTTCCATTCGACTTCTGTCACTATTCTTATCTACTGATCTTTCTTTTTCCAATGCATGACATGCACGCTCACCCCCAGTCTTGGGGCAAAAGAGGAAGATAAACGAAAGATATATCTATATAATATAGTTATATATTATATATATATATATAATATATATATATATTATATATATATTATATATAATATATATATATATATATATATATATATATAATATACTATAATATAGATTATATATATATATATATATATATATATATAGTATATTATATATATATATAATATATATATATACTTAATTATATATATAGTTATATATATATATATATATTATATATATATATATAAATAAATATAGTTAGAAATCATGAATATAGCATTAATATATATTATATCATATTATATTATATCATAGGTATATGCATAAGTATATATATATATAGTATATATATAATATATATATATACCCGTATATATATATATATATATATATACTGTATATATTATTATATATATAGTATATATATATATTATATATATATGTATAAATATACATATATATAAGCTATCTATATATATAATAGGATAAAAAGTACTAGAAGTTACAGTTACTAATATATATTTTAAAATGAGTTTAAAAAACGTTTTTCAAGGTAGCCCATAAACAAATGATTTCCTAATTTATTACGTCCTCTCCTATTCTCACTTTCAACAATACAATACCAACACAGGTTATGTCTGAAAAGAGATTTCATTAAAATATTCAACTGGCTATATGCAAAATATAAAAAGAAAATTAAAACTTACCTCCTCTTTAAGATCTGAAATTTTATGTCATGATTTCGCAACTGCTCTTTAAGATCTGAAATTTTTTCACCTAATTCTTGAATTTCTTCTTTCATTAACTCCTTGAATTTAGAATCTGTTTCATCATTTTGAACTACTTTTAACTCCTTTATTTCATTTTCATACAAACTTATCTGAAAATTTATTTAATAATATAAATAATATCCAGTTCATTTTTAATGATAATTATAAAAAGGAAACTTTTCTTCCTCTTGAAAGGACAAAGTTTTCCTTCCTATCAGTAGAACCCCTTCAAGAAAGATTCTTGGGTTACACAGGCCTATGACAGATACTGCTGGCTGGCCAAGCTTATCACAGATACCAGGAAATTTTCAAATTAATAACAAAGCATGCTATGGTAGGGCCAATAATAGCTTTCTTTCCTAAGGAATGTTATTAAATCATTTCTGTTTGTATTAAGGGGAGACATCATAGCAAAATCTCATCTATTTCAAACCAATAAAAGAAAATGTTTTTTTGATGAATAACTATGGTAATTTTAATTTAATGAAAAAAAAATAGTTTTTTTTTTTGGGGGGGGGGGGCAGTAGAGGAATTTTTGATTTTTGAACTTCCACAAAAATGTCAATAAAATCTTTAATTTTCAAGATATTTCAATGCCTTTTGCACTAAAATACTCCAATTTAGTGTGGTAATAAATTTCATTTAGACACCATATTTCAAAATGTATTTTTAAAAAAAATTTTTTTTGACAATCTCTGAAAAGTACTTTCAAATTTTTTGAAGGAAAAATAGTCAAGCATGGCTGACACCACCTTACGTTATACCATAGTGTAAATGTCAGTTTGTTTATGTGTTTATATGTAAGATTGGTACTAAATTTGAAAGAAATAAAACTTAGTTTTTTTTAATGAATTTTTTGTGATGTTTTAATGAGAACTCGTCACAGTCAGAAATTCCACCCTAGAGCTTAACAGGACTGCAAAAGTCCCTCACTATGGCATCTCATCAATGTAGGGTTCATCTTATGGAACAGATGGGCCACAACCATACCCCCTCACAAAACCCAGCCATTCACTTCTATTATGCACCTTTCTTCTCGCCTCTGCCAAACTCACATTTATCTCCTCCAGGCATTCCTTTACAAATTCAATCCACTTTTTCTTCGGTCTGACAGCTGGTTGATTCCCAGCACACTCACCACTATACATCAGCTTAACCAACCGACTATCATCCATCCTTCCCACCATGACCAAACCATCTCAATGTACTTTCATTTATTCTCTCATTTACTCCTTTCTTCACATCTCACAACTCTCTAATATGTTCATTCCTCATTTTATCAATTCTTCTCACATCTAACACACCCTTAAGATTGTCCATCTGAACACATTGTACTTTAGATCTATACCTCTTTTTCCAGACCATAGTCTCACTACTATACATTAACACAAGTAACAACATAACGTCATGTAAGATCCTAGCACACTCAAGACTTATTCCCTTTACATCCACTTAGGATCTAATTGCACCAGCCACCTTCCTGCCATTCACAACTTTCCTACTACACTCT
>JABUQX010055415.1:15000-59878 GCA_015478945.1 Trachelipus rathkii
TAATAATATATATATATATATATATATATATATATATATATATATATATATATATATATATATATATATATATATATATATATATATATATATATATATATATATATATATATATATATATATATATATATATATATTAGTGATGCACCGATACCATGGTATCGGTATCGGAGGTATCGGTCGATTTTTGAGGTATCGGTATCGGGAATTTTGTGAGTAGTAGTATCGTGCCGGTATCGGCCGTTGTGATACCTTTACCGATACCACACATTTTGCATCTTTAAATTGATTTCGATATATATATATATATATATATATATATATATATATATATATATATATATATATATATATATATATATATATATATATATATATATATATATATATATATATATATACGGTATATATATATATATATATATTGAAATGATGTTACGTTTCTCTTCTTACTTCTTCCCCCAGATTGTAATATAAACTGTTAAAATATTGACAGACAGCAAACTGAGTGAAGGACAAAGATTAATAGATTTTTTTCAACCAAGAAAAAGTTTTACTTTATACCAGTAGTGTTCAATTCCAAGAGTTGTAAAATAATATTGACTGGACAATCACAATCAGAGTGTAGGAATACACGAATACCCAAAGAAGACTAGGAAGATTGATTTCTCCCGGATTACCGGGTGAGTTTTGAAACTTAATTTCATTCAATTTATTTAGTGAGGCTTAAACTATTTTTGTCAAGATCAAATCCAAAATAACATGAGTTATAGAGGTTCCTTTTTTTATCAGGAACTACCCAAGGGACTACAACGACCCAAGGGATTAGAACTACCCACGGGACGAAGAAAAGAAAATTATCAACTCCAATATCCTACAAACCAATATCATCAGAGTTTGTATTGTATTTGAGAGAGTCCAAAATTAATTGTGTTACACCACCCAACAATTTACTCACTATACTAATGGCACAGCCATCTAAGGTGAGCCTATAACTGTAACAATTTATTAAGAACTCTTACTTTAACCCTTATTGGGTTTGTTCTATATTGACCGTTTGGCCAATTGCAAGATTTATTTTTTTCTCAACTTGTATATAATTTTTGAGTTATAATTGACTAAGGGCAACAAGGGTGAGTTGCCCACTTTAAAAATTTATGTAATTATTATTTGAGCATTTGGTAATTTATTTTATTCTTATTATTTCCATTTTTATTTATTATCATTATTATTATTATTATTATTATTATTATTATTATTATTATTTATCAAATTATCATCATTACTATTATTATTATTATTATTATTATTTATGATTATCATTATTATTATTATTACTATTATTATCATTAAGATTATTATGTATTAACCCATACTAATTATACTAACCTAAATATTTAAAAATAAAGATAAGATAACAATAAAAATAAAAACGCTTTCTTTTTATGCACTTTAGTGTTTGTCAAGCCAATTGCATAGCTGCACTTTTTCTTTATCTAATTTGCCAAAACGTTAAAGCATGTGGTGTCATCATTGATGGTGAGTGTTTTTCTTGTTTGTGGATGCAGCCTTAATCGTTATTTAATCCTTCTATTTTCTATTATTAATTGTGACTTCAATTCTCAGCAGTAGTTGTGGTCGTTCTTGAGGGACAACTCACAAAAATAAAACACCAGTTGGGGATCAGATCCGTCACGATATCTGTCATAGGAGAAAGTTCGGAAGAAGATCACTTTACAATCCGTACCTCTCTTGGGATGAGCCAGACTTCTTTTAATACAAAGTAAGTACTGGACTTGTCTTCTCATTGTAACTCAAAACTTGTTACATAATTTGGTAGCAGAGCGTAGTTGTTCTTTTTGAATATCTACCTCTGCTGCTGAGTGTTCTGTCACTCTTCTTCTGATTCAAGGGAGTAACCCTTATTCGTTCATTTCATTATTAACTCACCATCATGCCCGATGATATGAATTCTTTGATAGAGGAAAAGAGTCCTATTTCAGGGACAATTCCTCAAACCATACAAACCACCAATGGTTCGCAAGCTGGTTCACAAAACGCTGATCCAGGTGCTCAAGATCAGATACCAAATTTGATGCAAGATCCACAAAATCTATCCCTGGATGCACCAACTTTTAAGGAACTGATGCAGCAAAACACTAAATTGATTCAATCAATGGCAAACATGATGCAGGATCTGTCAAGGGACAGAAAGCCACATAGTGTCATTCCTCCAGGGAAATATAGATTAGAAACCGGAGAGACAATGGTGCAATTCTTTCAACGTTATGAAGTATACTGCTTGGCCAAATATCCAGGTTCGACAGAAGGTATGGTACCCCTTTTGGGAAACCACTTAGATGGAGCAGCTTTGGATGTATATAAAATAATAGCTCGAACAACATTTGAATATGATGAGGTAAAGAGGAAAATGTTAGCTTGGTTTAAGAGTGAAATCGAAAAAGAGACAAGGAAAGAAACAGAACAGTTTACAGATGCAAGTTTAATGGAAGAGGAAACAATCCCTCTCTATGCGTTGAGGTTAATTGGGTTAGCCCAGAAGGCTTTCCCGGGGCAGGATGTGATGAAATTGCCTATAGTACGGCAAAAGTTTCTCAAAAGTTTACCAGAGAACATTCAAGACAGGGTAGATGACACAATGATGGCTACAGAAACAGCAATGGGACATCCACTTCCTTGGGAGAGACTGGTGGCTATTGTTGACAAATGTTTTAAGGGTAATAAAGGAAAGAAAGAAGGTACTAGTCCAGAAGTTGTGGACCTGACTAAGAATTATCAAGTAACACCGCAGACATCTTCTTTGTTCCCAGTGCCTAAAAATATGGAAAGTTTGAGAATGTGTTGTTGCCAGAGGACACAGACATTGGGTGCGGAAGTTACTTTGCCTCAGTTTAATACCGTTGCGTCATCGGTAGCCGTTAATAATCCCGGCAGACAAAACCAGACTACTCAGGGATTCTATAGGAATGAATCAGAACCCTCAGTAGCCAGGTCTAGAGATCAACAGTATCCGTCAAGGCCTAGCAACAATAGACAGAATCAAAGAAGCGCACCTACATGTGCTCATTGTAACAAGCCTGGTCACTTAATGAGCCAGTGTCGATTGAGGCCTCAATGTCAATATTGTGGAAAAAGAGGACATACTTTTGATGATTGTTACGAGTTCCAGAATAGGTGTTTACGTTGTAAGGAAGTAGGCCATTTAGTAGCCGCCTGTCCTGACAAATATGGTAATCAAATTAAGTGTCCTTTTTGCCAAGGTAGCCATTTGGGTAAAGACTGTCCCACCAAACCGGGAAACTAGTGAACTCCGACATGGAAGACCTCATGTTGGAGAATGATAGGTCGTCAGAAATTGTACAAAGTCCAAACGATGTTAGGGAAGAGGAGGTTCCTGGAGTGTCTCAGGAGGATCCTCAGTGTGAATCTAAGACTAGCATTGGAGAGATAATTCCATTGGTTTCAATAAGTAGTACTAGTACTCAGCCCATTCCGGAAGAACGAGTTACAGAAAACACTCCAGAGCATGATGTAGTTAAAGAAGAAGTAAAAGAGAAGGTTATAAAGTACAACATGATTAGAGCGCCAGAGGAGACCCTCCTTTTGAGAGTGACCATTGAAGATCAACCTCAAATAGAGGCTTGTGTAGCTTTTGTTGATACGGGCGCAGAGACAAGTCTGGTATCCACCAGGTGTTTCCATGCCTTGGACAAACAAAAATGTCCATTATTACCCGCAGCTTATAAGAGCATAGAAGGGATAGGGCATGTGCGATTTCCAGTGCTAGGTGAAGTGATGTTGGCTCTAAAATTATCCACCAATTATGTGTTAAAACCCATGAGATTTATCATAATCCCTGATGAGGTTATGGGATACGATCTGGTCATGGGTTATGATCTACTACAAAAGGAACGCCTGTTGCCTGACTTATATGAAAAGGAACTGGTCCTTCGACGAGGGAATTATGTGCAAACTGTAGCTGTAGATATGCGGACTGAACAAAAGGGAATACTATGTGCATTGACCGAAAGTATAGTGATTCAACCAAAAGAATGTGCCATTGTGGAGGTGCAGAGTAGTATAGGACTAAAATCAGAACAACTAGGGATAATAGAGGCCAATTCAAGACTACCAAAAGATATTACATTTGAGAATGCAATTGTACAATTCCACGAGAATAAGACATTGTTAATAACACGAAATGATGGAGAATTACCTAAGAAATTAAGAAAAGGCACCATCATGGGAAATCTGGAGTTGACTAATATACAAGACCCATCCATTAATTTAGTTGAGTTAGCGGAAAATGAACCACAAGATCGGCAGGAGTGGACAACGGAAGGAATTTTTCAAGCTTTCAGAGTGCATGAGTCAGACATAACTGTAGAGCAACGAGAACAACTGGTCCGACTCTTAAGTCGGTTTCCATCAGTCTTGAGTTTAGGAGATTCAGATGTTGGCTGTACCGATGTAATTAAACACCGGATTGAAACACTGACAGATGATCCTGTTCAGGTACCAGTAAGGCGCCTTCAAGGACCTATCTTACAGGAAATAGAAGCTAATTGTAAACAACTAGAGAAGGAAGGCATCATACAACGAAGTAAATCTCCTTACTCCGCTCCGGTTGTTCCAATAAGAAAGCCGGATGGATCAATACGATTATGCATCGATTATAGGGAACTCAATAAAATCACAAAGGGGGGATAGTTTCCCTATCCCTAATCTTATAGACATGCTTTTTAGTTTGAAGGGGATGAAGTATTTCACCACTATAGATCTGGTGAAAGGAAAGGCTATTATCAGGTCGAAATGGAAGAAACCAGTATAGAGAAGACCGCCTTCACCACCCCCCTGTCACATTGGGAGTTTTTACGAATGCCTTTTGGTGTCAAAAACGGTCCGGCCACATTTCAGAGAGGCATGAGATATGCGCTCGCCCATATCCCTTGGAATGAGTGCATGGTGTACTTAGATGATGTGCTCATCGTAAGTGCTACATATGAAAAACATCTAGAAATTTTAGAAAAAGTACTTCTGGCATTTCAGCAAACAGGTTTTAAAATTAAGCCAACTAAAACATTTATGGTAAGAAAGGAAGTACAATACTTGGGACATCAAATTTCAGAACAAGGAATGATTCCCCTGGACTCTAATCTACAAGGGATTATGAAATTCCCTACGCCTAAGACCATTCGCCAGCTTCGTCAGTTTCTAGGCATGGTTAATTTTTATCGGCGACATATCCCCCATTGTTCAGAGTTTGCCAAGCCTCTCTTTGAATTATTAAGTGGCAAAACCCTTAAGTGGAATGAACCATGTCAGAAGGCGTTTGAAAAACTGAAAAAGTCTTTGATTGAACCACCAGTATTAACTTATCCAGATCGAACAGATCCAGCAGTCCCGTTGTTGTTATATGTGGATGCTTCAGACATCGGAGCAGGAGCATGTCTGGCTCAGAAACAATCTGGAGAGGAGAAGCCAATAGCTTTTATTTCCACTACTTTCTCAAAAGCAGAGCAGCGTTATAGCACCACTGAGAGAGAGATAGCTGCCATTCGTTGGGCGGTCAGAGCCTTGAAACCTTTCTTATATGGCATAAAAGTGGTCATCCATACCGACCACAAGCCCTTGTTGTTCTTGCACAATATGCCATTGGTAAATCCAAGGGTGGCACGTACTCTTGAGGAGTTGAACGATGTTGATTATGACCTAAGATATATTCCTGGTAAGGAGAATGTAGTGGCAGATGCCTTGTCAAGATCACCAATCGGTATTCCCCTGGAAAACCAAAATAACCCCGAGTCTGTTAAAGTGAATGAAATCCCAAAGGGGTTTACGGAAGTGAAGTTGCCTGGGGGCGGGGATTCGTTATTTCAGGCATTCTCTTCCTGGTTGTCTGGATCACCAGATCAACATGAAAAATTGAGAGAAATTGTTGTCCAGGAACTCCTGGATAACCGCCAAAAATACGGGTTACCTACCGGAAAGAACAATAAAAATATTACAAAAACACTGCAGCTGATGAGAAACATAGGACAGTTCCCGCTAACGCAAGCTATACAGGCCTTTGCAGAATTGAATAAAGTACAGGTTTATGTATATTATGGTGACACTAAACCCCTGATGTTCGGTACCATCACAGGCCAAGGTATTTGCC
This sequence comes from Trachelipus rathkii, assembly GCA_015478945.1. Taxonomy (NCBI): domain Eukaryota; kingdom Metazoa; phylum Arthropoda; class Malacostraca; order Isopoda; family Trachelipodidae; genus Trachelipus; species Trachelipus rathkii. Next base: position 21,182 of record JABUQX010055415.1, read on the forward strand.
ATCTCATTTGTTTGGGAGGCATACATTATAATTTGTTAGTTCCTATTCGAATTACTAGTGTTGAACCAGGACCAAAGACTCAGATGATTGTCACTACAGAGTTCCAGGAATTTGATCTTTTAAATGAGTCTTTGGAAGAACCACAGGAACTCTCAACAGTGCCAAAACCTTTGACGCTTAACAACATAGATAACAAAACAGCCCCTCCACCAAGGAATGGTGGGGAGGTGGAGAAAGTACCAGTGATTCGTCAAATAAGACTAAATGAAGAAGACATAGTGGATCCATTGGATTTGGGTCATACAGATTTCTATAAAGTGCAGAATAATGATCCCTTATTACGTAAATTAAGAAATGCCATTGTAAAGAATTTAGTATTTAATGGATCCTTGAAACCTTTTGCGAGATCCCAAAAGTATATTCGTCTCCATAACAACTGTTTGTATAAAGAAATGCTTGATGGAGTATGGGCTTTGATAGTTCCTCACCATTATTTGGTTGAGGTAGCTGTTAAAGCACACTGGATTTTTGCCCACATAGGGAAGCATAAGTTGTATTCTCTGTTAATTCAGCGAATGTGGCATCCAAAAATAAGTATAATATGCTCAGATATAACAACTACCTGCTATAAATGCCAGGCCTACAAGATATCCAATATTATCCATGCCCCACCTACCATAAAAATTGTTACATCTCGGCCTTTTGAGTTGGTGGCAATGGACTTGATTCAGTTCCCTCGTTCATCAAGAGGTAATCAGTATGCACTTGTCTTAGTTGATCATTACACAAAGTGGGTGTCAGCAGTACCAATAAAGAATAAGAAAAGCGCAACAGTTGCAAATGCATTCAAACATAATATTTTGTCTTTTCTCCAAAATTACCGGAAAGATTGCTGACAGATAATGGACGAGAGTTTGTTGGCCCAGAATTTGAGGAGCTCTTACGACAGCAGCACATTAGGCATGTATTAACAACACCATACACTCCGGCGTCAAACGGGGCGGTGGAAAGAGTAAATAGAACCCTCAGTCAATATTTAAGAATGTCCATCACTAGCCCTTCATCGTGGGACAATGATCTGTCTCAGGTAATATTAATATATAATCACACAAAACATTCCGAAACCGATTTAACACCATGTGAAAATATTTTAAAAAAGGCCCATGAACTATCATTGGGTCTTCCTTTCCCAGAAATAGAAGATCGCTGGGAGTCTGGTCATAGTAAGTACGTTCCCTACGAACTATATCAGTTAGTAGGACTTAAAATTCATCTTCCAGGTGATCTGACATTGAATAAATTTAGACCACGTTATTATGGCCCTTATGAAATTATACAAGTGCAACAAAATAAGGTCACTTATATCATAAAATCTTTGAAAAATGGGCGAGAGTATCGCGCCCACCATCGACAATTACGTCCTTGGAAGACTCCACCAGATTATTTGTTGAATGATCCGATCTTTCAGAAATATTCTATGGAGGATGACGAAGAAGAACCGGAACCATTTATGTTTCCGGAAGTTGAGGAAATACTTAGTGGTTGTGATTCGAATAATGTTGAAGGTATTGCAGACGATTTTGGTGAAGACGAAGATGAAGACGAAGAATCGATCTTTGAGGGTTTCTTGATGGATCCAAACCAAATGGAGGACATTGCCAACAAATTGAAAATAATATCGACTGTACAAAACGCCATGAATGATGTGTTGACAAATTTCACCACCGTAAAATTTCACCACAGTAGAACTGATTATGATGAGAATGATGAAAAAGAAGATGTACCTCAGACTCCGGATGAAGTAGCGAGTGAAGAGGAAGAAGTTAATTCATACTTGATGTGGGACACATCGGATTTATTGGAAGAGGCGGAGAGACGTTGGGAGATGAGCCAAGCAATGGTCCTGCCATCCCCAATCAATCCTCCGTATGTTCCTTTTAACCCAGAGATAGTGTTATCTATGAATAGGTTTTCCACTCCGGTAGTATCAATTACAGGAGATGGAGTTAATACAGCAACAGCTGACAAAGAATCAAGTTGTGAAAGTCAGGAATCATCCTTTTCACAGAGTCCACCCTTTTTGGGTTTTGAAGACCAATTACCATCCTTACCTGTATGGATGCCGCCATCGGTATCTAATAATTTGCGACCGCATACGCGATCGAGGGGAGCATGCCAAGAGTTGCCCATTGTTTTTCCGTATCTACTGGAACGTCGTAAAAAGAAGTAATTACTTTGTTGTGTTTAACACTGAAATAATATTTATAACTTTATCTAAAGTAAAGAAGGTTATCAAACTTATTAAGGGTAAATTTTGGTTGATTACAAAGAGAAACCTTTCATTTGTTAAATGATGTTACAGCCAAAGTGAAGACCGGCATGTGCGTCGCCACTTAATGTCGACGGGTGGGGAGGAGTGAAATGATGTTACGTTTCTCTTCTTACTTCTTCCCCCAGATTGTAATATAAACTGTTAAAATATTGACAGACAGCAAACTGAGTGAAGGACAAAGATTAATAGATTTTTTTCAACCAAGAAAAAGTTTTACTTTATACCAGTAGTGTTCAATTCCAAGAGTTGTAAAATAATATTGACTGGACAATCACAATCAGAGTGTAGGAATACACAAATACCCAAAGAAGACTAGGAAGATTGATTTCTCCCGGATTACCGGGTGAGTTTTGAAACTTAATTTCATTCAATTTATTTAGTGAGGCTTAAACTATTTTTGTCAAGATCAAATCCAAAATAACGAGTTATAGAGGTTCCTTTTTTTTATCAGGAACTACCCAAGGGACTACAACGACCCAAGGGATTAGAACTACCCACGGGACGAAGAAAAGAAAATTATCAACTCCAATATCCTACAAACCAATATCATCAGAGTTTGTATTGTATTTGAGAGAGTCCAAAATTAATTGTGTTACACCACCCAACAATTTACTCACTATACTAATGGCACAGCCATCTAAGGTGAGCCTATAACTGTAACAATTTATTAAGAACTCTTACTTTAACCCTTATTGGGTTTGTTCTATATTGACCGTTTGGCCAATTGCAAGATTTATTTTTTTCTCAACTTGTATATAATTTTTGAGTTATAATTGACTAAGGGCAACAAGGGTGAGTTGCCCACTTTAAAAATTTATGTAATTTATTATTTGAGCATTTGGTAATTTATTTTATCTATTATTTCCATTTTTATTTAATTATCATTATATATTATTATTATTATTATTATTATTATTATTTAATTATTATTTATTCATTATCATCATTATTTATTATTATTATTATTATTATTTTATGATTATCATTATTGATTATTATACTATTAATATCATTAAGATTATTTTATATATCTCTTTATTACTAATTATACTAACTAAATATTTTAAAAATAAAGATAAGATAACAATAAAAATAAAACGCTTTCTTTTTATGCACTTTAGTGTTTGTCAAGCCAATTGCATAGCTGCACTTTTTCTTTATCTAATTTGCCAAAACGTTAAAGCATGTGGTGTCATCATTGATGGTGAGTGTTTTTTCTGTTTGTGGATGCAGCCTTAATCGTTATTTAATCCTTCTATTTTCTATTATTAATTGTGACTTCAATTCTCAGCAGTAGTTGTGGTCGTTCTTGAGGGACAACTCACAAAAATAAAACACCAGTTGGGGATCAGATCCGTCACGATATCTGTCATAGGAGAAAGTTCGGAAGAAGATCACTTTACAATCCGTACCTCTCTTGGGATGAGCCAGACTTCTTTTAATACAAAGTAAGTACTGGACTTGTCTTCTCATTGTAACTCAAAACTTGTTACAATATATATATATATATATATATATATATATATATATATATATATATATATATATATATATATATATATATATATCACGTACCATGTCCCGCATGTCTGAAGTATGCTGTTGGTAGTTGAAAGGTTTTCAGCTTATCAACACCATTCACGGAAAGCTAGATTTAATAGGGGGTTTTCAGCACATTGCTATCAGACGAAGAGAATTTAAAAATTCTTGCAATGACTCGATGAATTCGAGAAGGGTACCTTCACCCTTTCTAGAATTTAAAGTTTTCAAATTTCTTCTTTTTTAATTTTGCATTTAATATATATATATATATATATATATATATATATATATATATATATATATTATTTTTTATATATATAATATATATATATAATATATATATATATATATATATATATATATATATATATATATATATCTATATATATTATTATAATATATATAGTATATAATATAATATCCGCAATTTGTCTGATAGTTTCTCTATCTATCTGACCTACTGTAGGTTTATATATGCGTTTTTGTTTTTATTTGTGCCTACGATGTAAGGGTGAGCTCACCCTTGAGAGGTCTTGTTTCAAAACATTTATGCTTAAGTATTTTTTTTTATTAACTTTAAGGAAACTATTGGTAACTTTAGTAATTGTGGATACTATTTTAATTTGGTTGCACAATCAGTAATGGTAAGGTGCCGTTCACTATGTGTTTAGTTTATGGTTTATTATAATAATTTATATATATAAGTATTTCAAATGATTTATGTGCATAATTATTTTCTTTATTAATTTTGTGTGTCATGTATTTGTGTATGCATACCCCAAATATATGTCACATGTATTACAAGTATTTGATGTTTTTCAGAAGTCATAGCTTTTTCTTTTTTTGTATTAATCATAGTTTAAAGTCAGTTTAGGCAGGGACATTATATGTCAGTCAATGGATGTTCGTTCATGTTCATGTTATCTTAGAAGTTAAATCTTAGAAGTTATATTGTTGAATGTATAAGGTATGTTTTCTATATATAAACTAACTCGCACATTTTATATTTCATAATATTATATGGTATTATAATGTATAATCATCTTATTGCAGACAGAACTTCCATGCTTTCTGTTCTGTTCTCTGCCTACTTGATAAATTAAAGTCTAGACTAGTCTCAATTAAACATCATCGAAATTGTCCCAATTGGGGTAGGTCATTTATCACTTATTATAATTAATGTTTCAATTTGTATAAATTAATTAATTTGCGAGAAAAGTTATAACATTGCTTAACTGTTTTGCTTAACAGACAACCGGGGTTGGGATAAACACCAACTTCTCTTTACGAAACTAGTCTGGGGAGCAAAAAACTTAACTTCTTGTTACTTCCGGAGCTGGGGCTCCATAATTCTTAAAGACTAGACTGAAACCAATCTGGGGAGCAATAACTTAACTTCTCAATTGAACCAATCAAACGTATGAAACTCAATAAAAAGATATAAATTTAAGTATTACATTTTTTACGAACTTACTATTGAAAGTCTTGCATGTCGAAGTGGAATCCGGTAGGGTTAGATAGCGCATTAATTGTATAAATTTAATCCACTATTCACTTTTGTCATGACTATTATTATTAGAGCTAATTATTGTAAATAGATATTTAATCTTAAGATATAATTCTGTCAGAACATTCAGTAACCACAATCAATCTGTATAGTTTGATCTTGGTCGTGAATGTTCATCGTATATTGTAGTTGTTTTTTTTTTGCTATTAATTGTAGGGTTATCATTGTCACCGGAATTTATCATTTAATTACTTAACCTTAATTATTGTACATAAAATTTAGTCTTAAGATATATGTTTTTTTTTTAGACATTCATAAACCATCGTCAACCTGTATATGCTTGATCTCGGTTGTGAATGTCCCTTGTATATTGTATTATTCTATATAATCAATCATTTAATCATTTAATTCTCAATTAATCTTTAAATAAACTTTATACTTTATTCTTTAAATTTAGTTTAATCCACCATTTCTTAAAACTTCTTATCCTTTCTCATCCTCCTTCTATCTATCTTTGATATTATTAGAGATAAATGTTGCCAATTAACAGCTGCCGTGCGCTTTAAGGTGTGGTCCCTGTTGACATTTTGACTCTGGGAGAGTAAACTCTAAGCTCCTATCTGGGCAAAGATAATTAAAGGAGCACAATCGTTGCTCGTGATTTGTGAGGCTAGGAGTTGGGGATCACTTGTGCAGAGGGTGACCACATTGCGGGTCAATTCATTCTCCCACCCTTGTTTTTATTTCATCATCAATTGCCCTGTAATGGGTTGCTTTAAATTAAATTCACAAGCGTGAGTGAATCACCTCTCTCCGCTACATACCCTTATATTTTACGTGGCGCCCGAACAGGGACCGCATTTTGAGCGTGGCAGCATAGTAGAAATAACTATAAAGTGTAGATATTCTTTCTTATCCTACTATAAACATAAAAAGTAGACACTCTATTGTAGTAATTCTACTGTAGCACTGTAGATAGTACCATTTGTACATGGATACATTAACATAGTAGTTGATTACATAAAAATAACACTAGAAAATTGTAGTGCTAGTGTTACCTTAAAGACAATCATTGTAGTACTAGTATTATATTACCTTAAAATATAGTACCTTAAAGAAATTACTGTAGTGTAGTACCAAGATTACCAGATTATTATTATTGTGTAGCGTATACATTTTGTAGTCTGTAAAGTAAACACTAGTTAGTGTAATATAATATCACTAAGATTCTTGACTGAAATATAAAAAGTTATATGCATGTGTATGTAACAACAATATTTTCTGTATTATTATTGATGTGGTTGAAGTAATTATACCATTATAAAGATTTATATTTTTATTCATAATATATATTTTTTTTTTATTCTCTTAAAATAGGATTATATGATATTTTTGCAAGATCTGTTAGTCTTTTGGCCTATCATTACTGTCTTAGGTAGGAGCGATTTTAACTGCAAGTTTGTAGATTTATGCAGTACATTACTTTAATTACTTTAATAAATTCACTAGCAGCTATTTTTTTTTATTGTAGCAGCTATATATTTTGTCTAATTTGAAAATTGTTAGGGAAAAATAGCCCACATAACTATTTCTATTATAAATATATAAGAACTGAAGTCAGTCAAAATATTAGGTAGGTTAGTTTATTCGAAAGAAGCCACTGGCCTATCAAGACTTTAGGGTTTAGTCATAAACATTATACCATGGAATAAATTGCAATATTTTTTTTTCTTAAATATTCTTAGAAAACTACTCTACTAATTTTTTTTTTTTTCTCATTCTTATAAAACTACTAATATTCTTATAAAAACTTCTAATTAATTTTTTTTTGAAAAAATAAAGATGGAACAGCCGGATAAAGACCGACTGGAGCAGTTTTTGGAGTCAGAGAAGGAGTTAGGTGATCACATCTTTAACCCAGACGCTCTGTCAGTATCTCCTTTGAGAGGAGCTGGGGGGGGTTTGAATGTTGAAGAAAAGGTTAATGTAATTTTGGATGAGTTTAATAGTAAAATGTCTATATTACAAAAACGCGAACAAATGTTGATGAATTCATGTAAGGAAAGTGTTCAATTAAATGCTGATGATGAATCAGATACAGTACAGACTGATTCTGGACAAGTTGAAAATGTCCCAGGATCTGATTCAGTAGTCTCGCCATTAGATGTGGCAAACGTACATTCTGTTGTTCATAATAGTCCGGTTAGACCAAAGAATGTGACTGGCACTGCTGCGAAACCTAGAAATAATAAAGTAGAAAACATAGCGCCACACTTGTCACATTTTCAGGTGCCTAATGCACAAAAGTCAATTTTAACACATTTAGAAACAGTTCAACAACAACAAGCTTTGATGATACAAGCTATAGCACTCCTTACGGAGTTAGTTAAAAGTTCACATAAAGTAAAAGTTCTTGATCCTGGCAAATACTGTTATGAAGCAGATCAAGACTTCCTTCAAATATAGACACGAATTTGAAGGCTTAAATTGTACCACAAAAAAAACCCCCTTTATCCCCCAAGAAATCTTCCCCTCAACAAAAAAAAATTGGGGTTTTTGAGGGGTTTTTAAATTGGGGGGGGGCAGGCCAAAAGTTTTTTGGAGGGGTGCATTTCGCACAACTATATGAGTAGAGTTCACCCTCCCTTGAAGATTGTTGTCCAGAGAAGAAATATTAATAAAATGGAATAAAGAGGAGGAGAAGAAAAAAAGGAACGCAATTTACGCACATATCACGCTGCCTGTTTAGGAAAAGGAGAAAGCATCCGTATGTTTGCCTTACGGCTAGAGCAATTGGCTGCAAAGGCATACGATGGGCTCGATATGCGCCAGCATAATTCTTTAAGAGAAGCTTTTATACTTAGTTTACCTAAAATTGTTGAAGAAAAGATGCGAAATTATTTGTTAGAATATGATTCTGACACTTTGCCAAAACTTTCGTGGGAACGAATTGTAGAACTGGCAGATAAATACGATTGTAAATACTGTAAGGATAGAGCATTCACTCCTTTTTATAATACATGTAAATTAAACCAGAGTTCGTACGACTCTGATCAACTCAAGGAACAACCCATACATATAAATGTAACGAAAGCCAGTTATGCTGAGTCTTTGAAGACGAGAAGAGGGTCTACGGTTCAGAATACAAATCATAATAATCAACAGAAAAAGAAGTGGACTTCTAGTATGAAACCAAAACAAAAATACAATGAGAAAAAACTGCCTCAAACAAAGGAATTTCATAAAAATTATGACCTCAGGGTCAATATACCCAATAAAAAGGGTAACACAGTTATCGGAGGTTCACAGACCATGTCCCTTTTGTAAAGGACCTCATGCAGGTATACGTTGCCCTAATAAAACTCCACCTAGTGGTAATGACGAAGTAAAAACAAATAGCAATCAGTATAGGTCACCGTCCCCTGGAAAAGCAGGAGTAGAAGAAGGAAGTTATAGGGATGATGGTGATGCCAGTGTTAGACATAGAGAGACTTATATTAAAGACTGTGATGTGTGTAAGGGATCACACAAGCCAGGTCAGTGTCAAGGGGAAAATAAATCCAGTAAAAAACGGGGAAACTAGGCCACTCCACAAATGAGAGCCAATTTGTGGAGGGGGTCGATGTTTTGCCTATTTCTCGGCTCCTTGATGAAGAAGCTATTAAAATGGCACATAGAAAAATCCTTTCTAATGAAGTTGTTCTCACATCACCGGGTGATTGCTTGGAGATAGATGCCATTCCCTTGGATCCTTCAAGAACAGAAATAGGTAAAGTAGAAGAGGAACTAATGGACTCGGATATAAACGAGTTTATCCCATTGAGGAATGATATGTTGGTATGTGATGAGGAGATTGATACATATGATGAAAGCCTTGTTGTTACGGTAAATCTGTGCCAGACGGACATAGATCCTCTTTTAGTATGTGTGTCATTGGACGAGAACAAAACCGCCTGGCATGACGGTCTGATTGACAGCGGGGCTGGAATCAGCTTAATTAGATCAGATATATTATTAAAATTGAAAAAAATGTTAAATTGTTGCCTTCTGCCGCTGTTCAGGTAAGGGCTATTAGGGGGTTTGGGGGAAATACAACAATACCTATTGAACATTATGTTGAATTGAGAGTGCATTTTAAAGGAGGGTTTGTTACCAACATTGTAGAGTTTTTTATCGTTCCAGAGAAATATATGGACAATGCGCTTATATTGGGTACTTGTTTGTTACGAGATAATCAGTTGCTCCCTGATATGTCCCGAAAACTATTGTTGCGGAGGGAAGGAAAAAGGATGGTGACTGTAGCCAACGGTGTTGAAAAAAGTAAAAATACAATGAATACCTCAAGTTTGTACCATAACAGTAATAAATGAACAACTCTTAGCAGATTCTAATATCAATGAAATAGATCTTTTAAATAACATCTCCCAAGATAGGGAGCTAACTTTATTGAAAAAGGGAATCAAGGAATTAGATAATAAGCCGATATGGCAAAAACTCAGTAAATTTGTTCCTCATAAAACAAAATTATTACTTCGGAATGATTTATTATATTATGAAAGTGGGCCTACAGAATGGTTATACGTGATATCCTTCGATCTACTTGTTCAGGTTGTGTGTCACCTCCATTTCACTTGTGCCCACATAGGGCGAAACAAATTATTACAGTTAGTACAGAAACAGTTCTGGCATCCTCGGGTGAATCAGGTTGTCTCCGATATCGTTAGATGCTGTCATATATGCCAGAAACAAAAAACATATTCCTCAAACGTGACTCCCCCAATGCTAAAAATATTGGCCAATTATCCATTCGATCTATGTGCAATGGATCTATTACAGTTTCCAAAAACCATTGCGGGGAATAAATACTGTATGGTACTTATAGACCATTTCTCCAAATGGGTATCGGTTGTACCTTTGCAGGACAAAACAAGCCATACAGTATCTCAGGCACTAAAACAACAGGTATTACCATTCCTACCCAGAGTTCCGTCCAGAATCCTTACGGATAATGGGACAGAGTTTGTTTCGCGAAATTTTCAAACAGTATTGCAGGACTTTAATATCAAACATGTTCGCGCATCCCCTCTTCACCCTGCTAGTAACGGACTGTGCGAACGTTTTAATCGTAGCCTGATTCAAATATTGAAGTGCTTGGTTTGGGAAAAACCGGATCAATGGGATGAAGAATTAACTTCCTCCGTCCTTATTTATAATAACACAGTGCATAAGGCATTACAAATGTCCCCCACTGACTTCCTTTTAAAAAAATCTCATGGACAAGATCTGCATAGCTTCCCACAGTATTGGAAGGAGGGGAGTATAAATTTCAGACCATTCAAGGTGGGACAACTGGTTGCAAAAAAAGTGATATATACGGGACATAGTACAGCCCAGAAATTTAAGAAAAAGTGGGAGGGCCCTTTTACCATAGTAGAGGTGAATGAAAACTTAGTTACCTATGTTATACGGCGGACGGGAGGACGTTCTACAAAACAGGAGAAAGTACATTTCTCACATTTACGTAGCTGGATAGAGATTCCTCTATACTTACAGCGTTATTTAAGAAGAAACAAAGCTCTTAAGGAACAATTCTTCATCGATGAAGAAGATGAGGAAGAGGAGGAGGAAGAGTTTTGGGATATTGAAAACACAGACAATTTGGAATTGAATAACACAAATGAAAAGGACGATCAGTTTCATGAGGACTATTCATATTCGGATTTAGGTCCTTCAGAGCAGTCTGAAGAAGAAAATGATTTTGAGGGTTTTTTAGAATTTAACCCTATTTCGGAGGATCTTCAGCATACATTGTCTAAATGGACCGAAAATCTTACAAATATAAAAGAAAAGCTATGGTTCTCTCCACCTATAATAGGAATCGGACAACAAATGGACCAAAGTCCTATTGACTCCAAAGTTGTGGACTATAGTACTTCCTCCCCTAAGGACCAGATAGACCAACAAACGAGAAGGATCAACGGAGGACCGAACCGTATCACATTGTCCCCTATATTTGAGGATTCAAATGAATATATAGATGCATCAGAAAATAACGCACAAATAGGATCCCCATTGATGGATTATAGGGATTTATTTGTGGGATCATCAGATAAATCTGCCAATTTTATTACTATAGACCAGGTGAACGAAAGTTATTTTTCAGGTTTCAATCCTGATTCAGTACATTTTCATGCCCACGAGGGTCCAGATGTTTCATTGATAGACCGTGTTTTTGGGGGTGTTAATAAAACTCGGACACAAAGTTCTTCTAAAGATGTAGAGCTTTCTTCCTTTGAAGAGAGTGAGCCGGGTATGCTTATGCCACCTGGTTCAAGATCATTGGAATTCTCGGGTTTTAATCCGGATGAAGTCATTGCACATCCTTTAGTACCTCGAGGGAGGTCGGACATGGGAAATGAATCGCACGGGCGTGCTCAGTTATCCCCGCTTCCAAGGGGGCTTTTTAATTATACTTTTCTGGGAGAGGTAGTGCCTGATCCAAATGACCCTACTGGTAATGGGTTGGCGCTCGTTCCTATTATAGACAATCCTTTTATTAATCAAAACCGTATTCGCACCCGACAGACGGGGCAAGTTGAAGAATTGCCATATATAATGTCTACTCCCTTAGAATTTACTAAAAGAATTCAGCGAAGGCGAAGACAGTAAAAATATAAGGTAATATTACCACCACTCAGAAATAAAATACCACCACTCATGGAAAATAACAGAATGTACCAACAGAATACTACCACTCACATAAAGAAAATACCACCACTCATGGCCCAAAAGGTGTTGCCACTTATTGATATTAAGCGGGATTATGGGGGTCGGTTGTGTTATAAAAGTGGGAAGTGGGTACTACTTTAGTGGGTAAAACTTTTATTATTTTTTTTTTAATTTCGTATAAAAAGAAACCTTACTCGTTCCATAAAAACATTTAGTAAACATTTATTACTTATATTGATTTTTTTGGGGGGATTTTCGTATAGTGGGATGTCTTTTTCAATAAAAACTTTAAAAGTATTTCTAAATATCATATTTTTTTTACTAAAATAATTTTGGTTGTTTCTTTGTTTCTATAAAAGCATAATTAACATGGTATTCAAAAAAATTATTTGAAGTTCTCTTAGAATTAAGGATATATTTTCCTAAATTAATATGGTATAGAAAAATATTTGAAGTTCTTTCTATATTAACATGGTTTTAAAAAATAATTTGAAGTTACTTTCGAGTTAAGCATAAATATTCAATAGTTTTTTTTATTGCATTAGGAATAATATGTACAGACTGAGTAGATGAGTAGGACTGAGCTTTGCATTTATGGGAAGGCAGTTCAAGTTATTTTAGGTCTTGTAAAAATATCAAAAATCCATAGAGAATCATAGTTATATATGATAATTATTATAATTACTAGGATTATTAAAAATAAAATTAATTATAAGTAACAAATAGGTTAATCTTATATATATTTTTTTCGTAATATATATATATCTTTTAATTATATTTAAATTCCTGAAATAATATGTATGATATATATTTATTAGAATAGGATGTGTCTAACATGTAATTTATTACAGCAAAAAAAAAAAAAAAAAAAAAAAAAAAAAAAAAAAAAAAAAAAAAAAAAAAAAAAACTTTAAAACAGTATGAAAAACATAATAATTAACATAAAAAAAAAAAAAAAAAAAAAAAAAAAAAAAAAAAAAAAAAAAAAAAAAAAAAAAAAAAAAAGTAGAGAAAACATAACACTTTACTATAAAAAGTACCAAGAGTTTTAAAAAATTATGTAAGTAGAGAAAACATAACACTTTACTATAAAAACCTTATTTGAAAAAAAAAAAAAAAAAAAAAAAAAAAAGTAGAGAAAACATACACTTTACGATAAAAAAATTTCATAAAGAAAACTCTATGTTAAGTAAAGAAAAAATAACACTTTACTATAAAAATCTTATTTAAAAAAAAAAAAAAAAAAAAAAAAAAAAAAAAAAAAAAAAAAAAAAAAAAAAAAAAAAAAAAAAAAAAAAAAAAAAAAAAAAAAAAAAAAAAAAAAAAAAAAAAAAAATTTCTGAAGTATGAATGTGTGTGTATATATAAAATATATATATATACCCACTGGATTCCGGTTCGGCTTGTGACTTGCATTCAACAAAAGAACAAGACGACCGGTGAACCGGAGTTCAGTCGGTAACCTCTTTATTATCTTTCCAGATAATGCCGTTCTTACTTGCAGTTGGTGCTAGTGAGCTACACCTATTACATAATGAGCAGGAAATCCAAAGACTCATTATCAATTGAAAATAAAAATGCATTATAAAATCATTACTCAGGAATGTTGGCCCAAAATACGCCAACATATGGCCAAAAATGTAAAATTGATATATATAATATGAACTTTTATTCATTCCGAGCGCGGAATCTATATAACGGCCCAAGAAATAATATAAAATGAGCGTATATTCCCACGAATCATTGATGTACTCGGATACAATTGTATACATACCTATTGAAAGAAAAGGAAGTATATTCATAATATATTGAGACATGGAACAGTCTGTATCCAAGTAACTAAAATTTAATGACGCCATTGAGCCTAAGAGGATAATCATATCGCTTAAATTTTCCTATTTTTCATTATTTACATGTTCCTGAAAAAGAATTCTGTAACAGGACATTGTAAACATTGTTTATTATTATCTTGTTTGTTTAAATTTATTCAATCCTGAAAAAGAATTTGTAACAGGATGTGTATATACGATTTAATGCCTCAAAGTTTGTAAACATTCACCCCGTGTTTATCTGAGCCCTTCTACATAAATGTTTTGTTAAAATGAGGGGAGGGCTTAGATTTACTACGGGGGGATGTAAGGGTGAGCTCACCCTTGAGAGGTCTTGTTTCAAAACATTTATGCTTAAGTATTTTTTTTTATTAACTTTAAGGAAACTATTGGTAACTTTAGTAATTGTGGATACTATTTTAATTTGGTTGCACAATCAGTAATGGTAAGGTGCCGTTCACTATGTGTTTAGTTTATGGTTTATTATAATAATTTATATATATAAGTATTTCAAATGATTTATGTGCATAATTATTTTCTTTATTAATTTTGTGTGTCATGTATTTGTGTATGCATACCCCAAATATATGTCACATGTATTACAAGTATTTGATGTTTTTCAGAAGTCATAGCTTTTTCTTTTTTTGTATTAATCATAGTTTAAAGTCAGTTTAGGCAGGGACATTATATGTCAGTCAATGGATGTTCGTTCATGTTCATGTTATCTTAGAAGTTAAATCTTAGAAGTTATATTGTTGAATGTATAAGGTATGTTTTCTATATATAAACTAACTCGCACATTTTATATTTCATAATATTATATGGTATTATAATTTATAATAATCTTATTGCAGACAGAACTTCCATGCTTTCTGTTCTGTTCTCTGCCTACTTGATAAATTAAAGTCTAGACTAGTCTCAATTAAACATCATCGAAATTGTCCCAATTGGGGTAGGTCATTTATCACTTATTATAATTAATGTTTCAATTTGTATAAATTAATTAATTTGCGAGAAAAGTTATAACATTGCTTAACTGTTTTGCTTAACAGACAACCGGGGTTGGGATAAACACCAACTTCTCTTTACGAAACTAGTCTGGGGAGCAAAAAACTTAACTTCTTGTTACTTCCGGAGCTGGGGCTCCATAATTCTTAAAGACTAGACTGAAACCAATCTGGGGAGCAATAACTTAACTTCTCAATTGAACCAATCAAACGTATGAAACTCAATAAAAAGATATAAATTTAAGTATTACATTTTTTACGAACTTACTATTGAAAGTCTTGCATGTCGAAGTGGAATCCGGTAGGGTTAGATAGCGCATTAATTGTATAAATTTAATCCACTATTCACTTTTGTCATGACTATTATTATTAGAGCTAATTATTGTAAATAGATATTTAATCTTAAGATATAATTCTGTCAGAACATTCAGTAACCACAATCAATCTGTATAGTTTGATCTTGGTCGTGAATGTTCATCGTATATTGTAGTTGTTTTTTTTTTGCTATTAATTGTAGGGTTATCATTGTCACCGGAATTTATCATTTAATTACTTAACCTTAATTATTGTACATAAAATTTAGTCTTAAGATATATGTTTTTTTTTTAGACATTCATAAACCATCGTCAACCTGTATATGCTTGATCTCGGTTGTGAATGTCCCTTGTATATTGTATTATTCTATATAATCAATCATTTAATCATTTAATTCTCAATTAATCTTTAAATAAACTTTATACTTTATTCTTTAAATTTAGTTTAATCCACCATTTCTTAAAACTTCTTATCCTTTCTCATCCTCCTTCTATCTATCTTTGATATTATTAGAGATAAATGTTGCCAATTAACAGCTGCCGTGCGCTTTAAGGTGTGGTCCCTGTTGACATTTTGACTCTGGGAGAGTAAACTCTAAGCTCCTATCTGGGCAAAGATAATTAAAGGAGCACAATCGTTGCTCGTGATTTGTGAGGCTAGGAGTTGGGGATCACTTGTGCAGAGGGTGACCACATTGCGGGTCAATTCATTCTCCCACCCTTGTTTTTATTTCATCATCAATTGCCCTGTAATGGGTTGCTTTAAATTAAATTCACAAGCGTGAGTGAATCACCTCTCTCCGCTACAACGAATGTAAGAAATGCTCGAGTTTCCGTTCGTTTTTGTTAAATGGCAAAATCGTAAAAAATGCTTAACAAACGTAAGGAATTTTTTTAATTCTATAAGGTTGCTATTTCCTGTGATTGCGGAATTTAGCACGTTCTTACGAAAATGTGTAAACCAAAAAAATGACGGCGTGGTAGGCCCGTTTGAAGTGATGAATATTTCATTCAATAAAATCAGCTTTAAACCTAATTTCTTCCAAATCGATAAACTCCATCACAATAGTTGATCAATTTTTTGTAATATAAACCATTTGTTATTAGTTTTATTTCTGTTTATCTGAAATCGACGAGCTCCATCACAAACAGCTTGATTTCATTGTTTGCAAAATAAGTAAACCTCGCAGAAATTGTGTTTTTCGTTTTTGCACGAAATCAGGCAATTAGTAACAGGCAATCAGGAGTGCCAAAGAAGTCTTATGGATATTAAGTGTAGGTTTAAGTGTTTTTAAATAAAAATATTCCAAATTTTTAAGTTCTTCACCTTTAGAAGTATTTTGAAGAATGGAGAATTTTTGAAGAGAGATATACGGTGCCTATTGAGAGTTGGGGAGATTAGTTCGAAAGGAAATGCCCATGCGTTTGAAAAGGCCGCATCTTAGTTGTAGAAAGTTTGACCTATCCTAGTCGATGTTAACAGTTGGCAACATTTATACTTGTAAACGATGTGTGACCTCAAGTTCATGGGGATGCTTTCTTTAATCTTAAAGAAACTGCCAATGCTTTCTTTAATCTTAAAGAAACTGCCAATTTAGTTGTTGTTAATAAAAGGTATAAGAAACTTGCATTGTGGAAAGTTTTTGTTTAAGATATTTCTAATCTGAAAGTGAAGATCATTGGAAAGGGGTCCAATGCAGGGAAGCCGAGCATAAACAGGAAGTTTAGGAGCATCATATGCAGTAGTTTTAGGGCGATAAATGTTATCGAGAAACGTGTAAACAAGTTTATCAATAACGTTAGAGGGATAAAGGCTAAAGAAAATTTTTAGAGAAAGGGGATTTCTTCATGGAAAAACTTCCAATCAGAACAATAACAAGCTTGTTTGTATGCGGGACCTTAGACCTGCAATTTTATGATTAAAGGAGATAGAAATACAGAAATTAGTTCCAAGTAAAGTATTAGTGGGCTTGCGATAAAAAGAAGTAGCAAGTCCACTAATATTTTACATGGGACTAATTTCTTTAGTTCTATATCCTTTAATCGTAATTGTAATAATACGAAGCGTTTGCGATAGAATGACTTTTAGTATTTTCTTTGCTTTTATTTAAGACCATTTTCGTTTTTTGTCATGTCATTTGTGCTTACGACTCGATAAGAAATGCTTCACACAGTTTTTAATTAGTAATTTCCCTGTTTCAGTGAATTCACACTTTGCTGGAAAGTCAGGGAAAAAATCAGTCAGGGAAGGTCAGGGAAGCGTTTTAAGATATGCTGAATGTCAGGAAAATTCCCAAAAAAGTCAGGGAAATTTTAAAAATTTCAACCATATGAAGAATGATCCTATGGACGCAAGTTAACATAGTTTTTGATTATTATTTATTTTTTCCTTACTGTATAATTGTGGAATGAGAGACGTATTTGATAAGTGAAGAAAAGGATGGCGAGGAACGACATCCCATAAATCTGCTTCTATCCTGTTTCTTTCTATTTGTAGTTCACTATTACCTACTATTCTTCTTATATTCTGTCCGTAGAGGTTATTCCAATCCTTTCGATTGAAGTGATTGGTATATGAAATGTGTTTTTAGACTGATGAGTTGTGATTGAGTGATCTTTACATTTTCTCTTTTAATAACTTTTTGTTGTTTTTTTTTTTTTATTTTTTTTTTTTTATTATTATTATTATTATTATAGGTTTGAAGAAGTGATTTTGGATTTTTGTGCAGTTGACAGCCGAAAATCTCTCAACACCAAACCATTACAAAATGTTTCTGTTCAAACCAAAGATGTATTTCTAAAATGCAAACTGGCTTTTTTTAAAATGCTTTCCTTAGAACGTGAATCATTTTTACGAAAGTTCCAAACGTCAGACCCACTTGGTCTATTCCTGTTCACAGATTTACAATGTTTCGTACTAAATCTTATGGAAAGATTTCTTAAGTCCAGTAAAATGGCTGCTACAACAACCAAGCTTTTTGTATTAGATTTACATGACAAAGACAATTTGCCTGATGTAAAAGGTATTAATCTTGGATTTCAAACAAAAAAAAAAAACTCAAAAAAGTCACTTCGAATGAAAGCAATATCCTAAAATTCAAACTTGAATGCCAGACTGTGCAATCAAAATGACTGAAAAGATATTAGAAAGATGTCCTCTGAGGTACAAGCCTGTCCAAGGCCTCTCATCATTGGATCCTAGTATAATTTTCATAAGCCAGAACAAGGGAAACAAAGATTTGCTTTGTTGCTAGAAGCATTGTACACCAATAACTGAATCACAGATTCTGTTGCTAATAAAGAAAGCACAATACACTCTACTTTGCAGTGAAGCTCATTCTACCCTTGAATTAAAATTCAAATATATTTCTAGATGGTGACTGTCCTTCTAAGAACTTGATGAATTTTTTTTCTTTCTATAGTACCTGGGAATCCGCCCCAATGTATGCGGAATTGTACAAATTTTTAGAAATTAGGACTGATATTTCTCCATGGAAATGGGACAGTGGAATGAGGGTTTTCTGTAAATAAAGCATTTTTAGTAGAGAATCTGAAAGAACATAGTCTGATTTCTCAAAGAACAGTGCACAATGCTATAAGATCTCATGAAAGTTTTCATAAAGTTCCTATCACTGAAAAAAAGTTGACAAATGTAAGAGCTGCCCATAGGAGATATGAAGAACATCTCAGAGAAAAAAGAAAATTATTCATACAGATCAATAAACTTGAAACGCAGAGAAAGATGTTAAAACAAAGCTTTGACAGAAGAAGACTCTATAAAATCAAAAATTCAGCTGCTTGAGAAGAAAAAGTTAACCTAAATCTCCCCATTTAGAACTTTTGTGATCACAGTGGACGTTATTCACCTAGGCTATTAATGTAAGCTTTAAATTTATTTTCTTTTTGTATAAATAAAACTGTTTACTTTTGAAAAAAAAAAAAAAAAAAAGTGCGTTGGAAGGCTATGGGGAAGGTATAGATCGATTACTAAAAATAAAAATATTTTTAAATTCATCCATGATGATGAACAATTTTTAAAGTAAATTTTCAATAATTTAATGTATGAACTGAGTAAATAGGCTGCAGTAATGATTAATAGATATTTTATACGCCAAAAATAACGAACACGCTGGTCAGGGAAAATTTGCGAATTTGGCCAGGGATAGTCAGGAAATTCAAATTTAAAATTTCAGTGTGAACGCGCTGTGGTTTCACGACCGGCCGATTTCGTGCTGTTTCCTTTTGTTTTTTAAACAATTGGAATCAGCTGTTGTGAATTGGAGCACGTGGTTTTGGAATAACAGAAATAAAAAATAACAAATGATTTATATTACAAATAATAATGGACACTATTTGTGATGGAGTTTATCATTTGGAAGAAATTAGATTTAAAGCTGATTTTTATTGAATGAAACATTTACCAAACGGACCTACCACGGCGCCATCTTGTTTGTTTACATTTTCGTAAGAGCGTGCTTAAATTCGCAAGCACAGTAAAATAGCAACTTTACAGAATTAAGGGAATTCCTTATTTTTTGTTGAGCATTTCTTGCGATTTTTTCGGTAAGTTTGACAAAAACGAACGCAAACTCTAGCATTTCTTACGTTTCGTAAGCGAAGCAAATACAAAAAAAAAAAGCTATATTATATATATATATATATATTATATTATATATATAATATATATATATATATATATATATTATATAATATATATATATATAATATATATATATATATATAATAGTATAGTAATATATATAATATATATTAGGCCATATTTATAGGAGTAAAAGTATCGTATCGGTATCCGGGTATCGGTTATCGGGGGCATCGGTATCGGTAGTTGAAAATTGTGGGAGTACTTGTATGCGTATCGGTAATCGGACCGAAATTTTGGTATCGGTGCAACACTAATATATATATATTATATATATTATACTATTATATATATATTATTATATATATATATATATATATATATATATATATATATAATATATATATATATATATATATATATATATATATATATATATATATTAGGGATGTACCGATAGTATCGGTATCGGTTAAATGGCCGATACTTCTTACTTTTTGGGTGAAAAATATGAGAAACTTTTAGATTCAATAATAAATCTAGTTTCGATATAGCTATCTAGTACAAGTTATGTTTTTTTTTTTGCCTCGATTTACTTTTACTTAGATTTTTAGCGTTCCTCCAACTTGGTCTTTAGCGTAAAATTTACCTATTTGGGCAGCCATTATTTATAATTTATACAGATTTATCTACTTTTTTTAGTTGATCATAGTAATTTTTTTTTTTTTTTTTTTTTTTGTACGCAATTTTTCGTGAGACGCGTGTGTGAATGAGTGTGTTTTAAACTTTCTGGATTATTCATATTTAGATATTTGCTGTAAATAGGGTTTTATCGTTTTAAAATTCAGGTTTTAGCGTACGAATAAATTTTAATTTTCCTAATTCCTCCTTTGGTTTTTGTCTACTTGTTTCTGTCTGTTTTTTTTTTTTTTTTTTTTTTTTTTTTTTTTTTTGTGATTGCGTGTGCGTGTATATAGCAGTTTTGCACAGGCGTGGCTTTCTTTGACTTTCCCACTCAATGGCTTGCACTCTAACTCTGCATCCATGGAATACTACCTCTCCAACCCTCTCCAACTCTAAACCTAATTTTATGCTTTTGTCTGAGACCCAGATGGCTAAGAATTCATCCTTCAACTCGTTTAATATATCCAACCTATAACTTATTTTATAATTTCCGTTTTTAGGGTGGAGTATATGCCTATGTAATATAAACATTCCTATAACACGTCTCGTTAATCTCGTATCTCCTAATTCTTCGTTTTTCTGTGTCTTAAAATCTTTCTTTCCTTCTACTACAATATTCTTATGCTTCTGCTACTGTTCCTCCTAACAGAATAGATTTTCATGCCTTTTTTGATTACCTTACTACTTCTCACGAGACTGTTATATCTTCTCATCCAAATACTGAGGTCCTCTATTTAGGGGATTTCAATGTACACAAAACTGAATTTGTTTGGATCCTCCTCGTCAATGTTTAGTTGGGAGGAAAGCGAATCATTCGTATCTCAACGATCTGAGCACTGATTAATAACCTTACACACATTCGCGGATCGTCCAACACGATTCTTGAACAACTTGCCCCTTGTTTCACCACTAGTCTTTCTCTCAATCAATACACCACCTTCGCTCCTATCGGTTAATCGAACCACACCTTATATCACTTAATTTAATACTTTCTCTCCAACAGCCTCATCCTGCCCTATGCGGTTTTTCTGGCCACTTGATCGGGCCGATTGGGGGGCATTGCGTTGCTTCTACGCTAACTATAATTGGAAGGACTGCCTTGACTCTTAAGACGCTTCAAATTCGGCCGATAAAGTGGGAACTGTAATTGTTTATGGGATGAGCAGGTTCATTCCTTCTTGACAAATGCTTTCTCTGCTCAAAATCGATGATTCTAGCGTGCTTGCTCTCGCGCATTCAGGATAGAGACGTATAATTAGAGTATGGAAAAATTCTCGTTCTCCTATCACTTTAACAATTTTTCTTCAGCTAGAAATCGTTGGCAGGGATACTCTTCGACGAGCAAACGCGGACTTTCATTAAACGAAAAATGCGCTGACCTCCTTGGTCCCTACTGACAAATCTCTCTGGCCTCTTGCCAAAACATCCTCTAAAACTTCTGTAAATCATCTTTCTCCTCTTATTCGCTCTGATGATTCTGTATGTTAATACTCCATTTGAAAAGGCCAATCATCTCTTTGGCTCCTATTTTCCTCTAATATCAACCCTGGAGATTCTGGAATTCTCTTCTTCTCCTCTCAAGTGTCCTATGTCTTTACCCTGTCATATCATTTGATCGGAAGCATGAGCTGCTGAAATCCATGAATGTTAGGAGGGCAAGCAGCCTGAATGGCATCCTTCTCCTAATTTTGAGGAAGTGTGCTTCCGTGCTGACCCACCCCTCGTTCAACTATATTTCTCTATGCCTCAATACTAGCAATTTCCCTCAGTGTTTGAAGCGCGCATATTCCAACCTATTCCGAAAAAAATGATGCTGCTCTATCCTTCTAACTATCGCTTATAGCTCTCACTTGTATTCCTTCTAAGATCTTTGAAATTCTCTCAACTCTCCTTCTTAGATCATCTAGAATCTCATTTCCCTTCTTTCTAATTACCAGTACGGCTTTCGGTGCTCGAGATCTACCTGGCGATATACTTTCCTATTTCTCACAGATTTATGGTTTTCCGCCTTAGGAACTACGGGAAGACTTGTGTGGTGGGGCTTGACATATCCAAAGCTTTGCGAACCGGGTATGGCACGCGTCACTTGTCTCCACTCCCCCTCCTTTGGGTTTCTTCTTCTCTTTGCTTACTTATGTCTAGCTTTCCTTCAAATCGCTCAATGTTGGCTGTTGTTGATGGTGCGACTTCTTCTTTTTTCTGTCAATAAGTGGTGTTCTCAGGGTTTCTGTCTTATCTCCTACTTTTTTCCTGCTTTTCATCAATGATCTTCTCAACCTGCACATCTTAACTCTATTCACTCATATGCCGATGACTTGACTCCTTCATTCTTTAACTCATATCAATTCTGCTCCCTCTTTTACTTTCTAGAATTGGCTCTCATCTTAATCTTTCTGATTCTATTCTAGCTGATCTGGATAGAATTCCGATTGGGGTTTGTCTCAAGCTTGTGAAATTTAATTCTTTAAAAACCCACTTCTACAAATCTCTCTCTCTAAGACACTTAACTTTTTCTATCTCTTTCGACGGTTCTCTCGTCTTCTTCTGTTGACAATATAAACATCCTTGGCCTTAACATAAACAAAAAAATGTTTTGGAAAACTCACATCACAATGGTTGCAAAGGGCGGTCCTCAAAGAAACTGGGAGTTCTGTTTTAGAAGTGCGAGACTTTTTTTTTCCTCTTCTCAGTTACTCCAACAATACAAGAAGGGTCTTATCCGCCCCTTGTATGGAGTACTGCTCTATTATCTGTGGGGGGCGGGGCCTCTGGTTTCATCCGGCCTTTGGATAGGGTCGAGTCCAAAGGCAAAAGCTTAAAAACTGTCCTATACTTCCTAGTTCATTTGACCCTTTATATTTTGCTGCGCGATGTTGGTGCTTTAATCCCTTTTCTATAGTAAAACTGTGTTTAAAAAGAAAAAAGGCCCAAAAGGGTGGGCCCCTTTTTTCGAAAAATGGAAAAAAAACCTATCCCCCCACCTTCCGGCCCGTACCCACTACCTTTACGACGCCCTCGTAGCACAAGGGTTGCTGTGTCGGCACATGAGTTTTTTGTGTTGATGTTAGTACTCCAGACTGGTTCGCTGGGGTGCTTCTTTTTTCCTGCCCCTTCTGTTCTGTGGAATTCTCTTCATCATCTGTGTTTCCTACTGAATTTAATTTTCTCACTTTAAAGCCTGCGTCTGTGTTTATCTGCGTAATTTGCGTTAGAGGATTTTTGAGGCGTTCAACATCCACTCCTTGAATAGGGCTATGCGGCGTGAACACGTAAAAAATATTTTATTTAACTTTCAACATAAAATTGAAGGTCCTTTTTCTTTCATTATTTTTAATTCTTTATATTGTGAGCTAGTTAAAGAATCTCTTGTAATTGTAATCATGTAAAACATAAAACTAGTAGCTAAATCTTTGTGTTATACTTACTTGAAATGAATATGGGAATATTTTTTAATAAACCAACATAAAAAAGTTACTAATATTATTATTTGCAATTATTTTTCCTTAATTACTTATTTTAATTTATTTAAAATAAATATACTTGGGCACATTACCAAATATGAAATCTAAATGACTAAGTATTGTTTGTACAGGGAATTCAATCTTGAGTTTGGCCTAGCAGTGCACCAAATGTTCTATTTTAGTTTAACTTGTAATATTTATTATATTAATAAAGTATCGGTATCGTATCGCACCTAAAAAAATAGAGTTGGTATCGTATCGCCCCTCTTTTTCTGGTATGGTACACCCTAATTATATATATTAGATATATATATATATATATTATATATATATATATATATATATATATATATTATATATATATATATTATATATATATATATATATATTATATATATAATATATATATATATATATATATATATAAATATATATAATAATATATATATATATATATATATATATTATATATATTATATAATATATAATATATATATATATATAACGGTAATATAAAATTTAATTATATATATATATATATATAATATATAAATTATAAATTATTATATATATATTTATATATATAATATATATATTTATATATATATATATAATAAATAATATTATATATATATATATATATAATATATACGGTATATATATATATAATATATATATATATATATATATATATATTATATATATATATATATATATATATATATATATATATATATATATATATATATATATATATATATATATATATAATATTTATATATATTTTATATATAATATATAATATATATATATATATTATATATATATATATATATATATATATATATATTATATATATATAATATATATATATATATATATATATATATATATAATATATATATATATATTATTATATATTATATATATATATATATATATATATATATATATATATATATATTATATATATATATATATATATATATATATATATATTCAAGTGAATCAATTCCAATTCTTAATAAATTTCTTTTACAACCCAAAAGAAAATAATTATTATTTTTCTCAGGCTCCGGTTCTAATTATGACTATGGTTTCTGCACCCTTTTGAAAATTGTTCAGTACTTTCTGGCAATAAATTTTTCCTGTACAAAAATTATTTTTTGAAAAAATTTATGCCCAGGATCTGGCTCCAATTCATACTCCAGCTGCGGCTCTGGATCTGACTAAGGTTTCTGCACTATTTGAAAATTGTTCAGCACGTCTTCTGGCAATAAATTTTTCACCTAAAAAAAATATTTATATTAACAAAATTATACCCAGGATCCAGCTCCATTTTGGACTCCTGATACAGATCCGGATCCAGCTAAGGTTTCTGCATGATTTGAACATTGTTCAGCACATCTACAGCAATAAATTTTTGACCTAAAAATCATTTCTTGAAAAAAATTTATACCAAGGATCCAGCTCCGACTAGGGTTTCTGCACTATTTGAAGAATGTTCAGTACATCTTCTACCATTAAATTTTTCACATAAAAAATATTTTTAAAAAAAATTCATACCCAGGATTCAACTCTGACTTTGGATTTGACTAAGGTTTCTGCACTATTTGAAAATTGTTCGGCACGTCTTCTGGCAATAAATTAATTTTTCACTAAAAAAAACTAATGGAGAAGATCATTCTCACCAAAACCCTGCCACACTTTTTCACTCCCCAACCCACCAACATGGCTTCAAAAAATCCCACTCCACCTCAACAACACTAACAAACATCACACAAAACATCATAAACGGCTTAAACAATACCCCATCCCACAAAACAATACTTCTAGCTATTGGCATTAGTAAAGTTTTCAACACAGTACCCAGACACATTCTCATCCCAAAAATCCTAAACTCACTTTCCTAACAATTATAAAAATGGCTAGCTAATCTCATATCTAGACGCACTGCACAGGTATCCAGCAAACACCAAATCTCCAAAACCTTAAAATTAAGAAACACAGTCCCTCAGGGTGCCATTTTATCCCCATTCCTGTTCAACGTTTTTACAGCTGACATTCCCATCCCAATCCCCCAATCTCTCAATTCACATCTTATAACCTATGCAGATGATATAACCATGCCATACTCCTTCGTACCCACCGCTATAACTCATACTCAGACTTACCTAAACCAACTAGAAGCTTGGCTGTCTTCCAACAGAATGTCAGCCTCTGATGAGAAATCTTCTATACTTTGATCACCACTGACAGACACCAATCATCATTACACCCGCAAGTAACTTTAAATAACTCCATCATCCCCCTAAATAAAACACCTAAAATTCTCAGTATAACCTTTGACACTCACTCTACCTTTAAACCTCACATTCAAAACATCATAAACACAGCAAACAAAAACACTAACTGTCCTACAAACTCTATCTCGATGCAATTTCAGCAATGAAGCAACCACACTGACAATACATACAAACAAATCTCAAGAACTACAATCAACTATGGATCAACAGTCTAGTACCCTCTAACCTTATCTACCAACAGAATCAAATTACAAAAAATCCAAAACTGCCCTTAGAACTATTACAGGCTGCCTGAAAAGCACTCCAATTCAACATCTACATGAAGAAACAAAAATTCTCCCAATTCAAGATCATCTGGACATGATAGGAATGCAATTCTATGCCAAATCTCTCGACCCAACCCATCTATGCCATAACTACCTACAAGATTACACTGTACACCATTTAAAATCCCTTCCCTCCTCCGCTGCTCTCTATTATGGCAAACTCTTCAGAACTACCCCCCTCCTCCAAACAACGCATCTCTTTCAAAACATATTCACACATACTTTACACAACAATACCTTAACTATCGTCAACCAAATCACCTTATAAACTCTCGCCCCCCGGAAATATCTGCAACAAAGAATACTCTCCCACAAGACATGCAAATCTCGCTATCTAGATTGAGATTTGGGCATCACCCAGGCCTCCAGGAATACAGACAGAATTCAACTCCAAGACGCTTCATCAACACTCTGCCAAAGATACCTAATAGAGGCTGAAACAACCGATCACCTCCTTCTAAGAAGTCCCCTACTGTCCATAGGCTACAATTAGAGATAAGTTTGATTAAATTTTGTGTAAATGCTTCATCAAAATGGCCAAAATGCATATCAGTAAGAACTACTGTTTGGAATGATAGGAAGTGTTAGTAACTAGGACACTCACTGAAATACTCTCAATGGGCTCAAATAAAATGAACAGCACTGGACAACCTACAGACCATTTCTAACTTTTCCTATGGAGCATGTGGTCTTACAATATGGCAGTAATTGATTTGTAATAAATAATACTTTAAAACAATCATTCATGCCTACTTTAAAGCATCATTCACAGGCTCAAAAAAATGTATATTCTATTATTATTAATATTATTATTATGATTATTATTATTATTATTATTATTATTATTATTATTATTATTATTATTATTATTATTATTACTGAGTTTTAATATTAAAATCTCTTACCTGCCTAACGGATTCCTGAAGAGAATTTAAAGATTCTAAAGGTAAAATTTTAGATTTTTTCAAAACATCATAGTAATTGGAAGAAAATTTATCAATTATCTTATTTATAATGAGCTTATTATTTTCACTTGGATTACTGATGGTGCTTGCAAATCTTTTTGAATAAAGTTTACTAAAATTTACATTTAAATATTCTGATGTTTCCATGCAATTATTAAAATTTTGGCTGCAATATTTGTGGATATATAATCTTGATGTTAAATAATTTATTCTTCCCAGCAAGCAATGTACTCGTTTTGATAAACTTGGTGGATACATTATAAATCTACAAAAGAGGAAAGGGAATTTTAGGGAGAATGTTTGATATATATATATATATATATATATAGTTAATATATATATATAGCAGGTATATATATATATATATATATATATATATAGTATATATATATATATATATATATAAGGTGCGCGCATTTAATAAATATATATATGTTAAGTATATATCGTATATATATATATATATATGGTGTATATATATATATATATATATATATATATATATATAATATTAGTAATGGATCAAACTGCAACCACAAATGCGAAGCAACCACACATTTTAACAACCGCAACTGCAATTGCAACCGCAGTTGTCACTTTACACAACCGCAACTGGAACCGCGGTTGTCACTGGTCTTTGCAACCTCAATTGCGGTTGTCAGGAAGTTATCTTTTTAAAATGTTATATATTAATTAAGACTGCAGAAATAAAGCAACCTTCAACATCCAAGCCAAAAACTCTATTTGAAATCATGAACGCTCATTTAGCATCCAGTAGTGATGATGATACAGAAATAGAGCTTAATGAAAGTATTTTGGATGAAATATCAAAAAGAAAAAGGATTGATCCCGAAGATGATCCTCTAATGTGGTGGAGAGAGAATGAACATAACTTCAAAGAGTTGAAGATAATAGCTAAAAAATATTAGTTATGCCCATCTAGTAGTATACCAAATGAACAACTTTTCAGCTGAGATGGATTAATTTATAACGAGAAAAGGATGAGATTGACAGGAGAAAATGCTGAAAATTGTTTATTCCTTAAATCTAACTTGCTGCTTCTAAAATTCAATTTAAAACATGAATAACTAAAGAAACACCTTTAGTCGGATACTTTCCAGTTTCCAGAGGGCTGAGGATGGGGAAATTTAATGGTGGAGTGCATGGGTCTTCGTTCCGAACACTGGCACCTTTTGTAAACTGGGGCTAAATTGCACATTAAACAACCAGAAATTTACAAATTTTCATAATAATAATAATAATAATAATAATAATAATAATAATAATAATAATAATAATAATAATAATATTATTATTATTATTATTAGTAGTAGTAGTAGTAGTAGCAGCAGTAGTAGTAGTAGTTTTAGTAAACAAAGCAAATGTTAAATTATATTTTTACTGCACAACCACAACCGCAGTTTTTGAAAAATTTAGGAATCACAAAAAAACCGCAACCGTGCAAACTGTTATGCAAAAATGCAACCGCCCATCACTAATATAGCAGCAGTGAAGATAAGAGCATATGCCATACTGGGTTGGGTACAGCAGCAGTGGTGGTTATTGGTTTGAGCAGTGCTGGGATATATATATATATATATGGTATATATATATATATATATATATATATATATATATATCGTGAAACGTTTTTTTAATTTGGTTTTTTTTTTTTTAAAAAAACGGTTTTTTAAAAACAAAAAATGATTTTCTTTCTTTGTTTTTTATTAAATTTCTTTAAATTTTATCTATATTAAAGATGTTTTAAATTACCAAAACCCCTTCTAGGCCTAAATATTGACTATTAATACGGATTTTATATACAGTATATATATATATATATATATATATATATATGCAGAGAAAGAGCAGTATAAAGTAGCAAGAAGAAAAAGCTGCTGGTTGCTGGTTATACATATGGCTAAGGATATTAAGGTTGTTATATAGAGAGTATATATATATATATATATATATATATATATATATATATATGATCAAAAAAAAAAGGATGGTATAACAGGTGGTTTTGGGTGTCAGAGAAAATGAGAATGGTAGAAGGTGATTGATTTCTGTGAGGAGAGAAAAATGTGTAAGTACTTTCTTTTTAAACACAAGAGTATCCATAAGTATACTAGAGTTGGTGTAGGTAGAGATGGTATCGAAGGAAAAGTGTGATTGATTTCGATGTTGGTGAAGAAGGAGATGTTGAAGTATGTATTGGATGTTAAATTAGTGAGGGGTTTAAGAATGGGATTATCAGATCATTATGTTGTTCTATGTAAAATTAAGTTAGTGGGGACTTGGATGGAGAGGAAGGTGATACGGAAGGAAGTGGGTAAAATTAAGAGTGAGAAGTTTAGTGAACAAGGTAATAAGGATAAGTATGTAAGAACGCTGGCAAGTAAATCAGTTGAATGTGAACAAGCTGAAACTAAATAAATCTGGAAGCAATTGTTAGCAGTGCAAAAGAAGTATGTGGGTGTGCTAAAGTAGGAAGTAAGAATGATAACAGTGAGTGGTGGAATGAAGAGGTGATGCAAGCGGTTAAAAGTAAAGAAGCGTGGTTGAATGTACTAAAAGCAAATGATGAAGTTTCAAAAGAAAGATGCTTGGAATTATATAAGGAGGAAAAAAGGAATGCTAAAAGATGCATACGTAAGAGAAAAGAAGAGGTAAATGAACAGTTTGGAAGGAGGATGAATGGGGACATACAAGGGAATAGGAAGCTCTTCTGGAAGGAAGCGCGAAAGGTTAAGAATTAGAATAAGGGGAACCTGCTCAGAATAATGAATAGGATGGTGTTTTTGTAATTGATGAAATGGATGTGAGTGGAGTGTGGAAAGAACACTTTGAAAAAATCTGGATAATATTGGCAGTAATGATGAGGTGATAATGACTGTGTGTGGGTTTGATGCTACAAGAAGGAATAGGTATTTTGGGGATGAGGTTATTAGCAAAGAGGAGGAAATAGGTAGAGTGAGAAAGTTGAAGAATGGTAAATCTGCAGGTATAGATGAAATTACTGGTGAAATGATCAAGAACGGAGGCAAGATGGTGATTGATTGGATCTTGAAGTTGTGTAATAAAGCGTTATGGAGGGTATAGTTTCGAGGGATTGGAGGAGAGCAGTAATAGTACCCTTATATAAGGGTAAGGGAGATAAAGGGAACTGTAGAAATTATAGGGTATTTAGTTTATTGAGTGTTGTAGGGAAGATATATGCTTTTGTTTTATCGAAAGAGTGCGCAGAGTGACTGAAGGACTGATTGGTGAAGAACAAGGTGCGTTTAGGAGTAGTATAGGATGTGTGGATCAAATCTTTACATTGAAGCAAATGATAGAGAAAATGAGGGAGAGGAAGAATAAATTGTATTTAGGTTTTATGGATTTGCAACAGGGGTATGATAGGGTTAATAGGGAAGGTCTATGGCAGGTGTTAGTGATATATAGTGTTGGTGATAGGCTTCTGAATGAAATCAAAGTATGTATGATGATAGTGAGGTGTGTGTAAGAATAAATGTCAAAAGTAATTGGTTTAGTATTAATAGCGGAGTGAGGCAGGGTTGTGTTATGTCTCCTTGGTTATTCAATTTGTATATGGATGGGGTTATGAAAGAATTGAAGGTGGGCGTGACAGGAAATGGTGTTAGAATGATGGAGGATGTGGAGGGTGCCCTACCTATTATATGAGGATGATTTGGTTTTGTGTGGCGAATCTGAAGAGTTTGAGAGGATTGGTAGAGAAATTTGGCAGGGTGTGTAAAAGGAGGGGTTTGAAAGTAAACATAGATAAGAGTTAGGTTATGGTTGTGAGTGAGGACAGTCCTCAGTGTGAAGTTATGTTAGATGGTGAGCAGCTGGAACAAGTGTCTGAGTTTAAATATTTAGGGTATATGTTGGATGAGAAGGGAACTGATGATGCAGAGTTTAGTAGAAAGTTTGTAAATGGTAAGAAGGTGGCTGGTACAATTAATTGTGAATGTAAGGGGACTAAGTCTTTAGTGCGATAGGGTTCACATGAGGGTGTTGTTACCTGTGTTATTGTATAGTAGTGAGACTATGGTCTGGAATAAGAAGTATAGATCTAAAGTTCATTGTGTTCAGATGGACAATCTTAGGGGCATGCTAGGTGTGAGAAGAATTGATAAAATGAGGAATGAACATATTGGAGACTTGTGTGGTTTGAAGAAAAGGGGTAAACGAGAGAATAAATGAAAGTATGTTCAGATGGTTTGGTCATGTGGAAAGGATGAATGATAGTCGGTTTTAAGCAGATGTATGGTGGCTGGTGTGTTAAACCGTAGGACGGGCTGAGATCGAAGAAAAAGTGTGGCTGAGTCAGTAAACGAATGTCTGAAGGGGAGAGAAATGAGTTTGGCAGAGGCGAGAATAAAAGGTGCATAATAAGAGAGAATGGTGGGTTGTGAGGGTATGGTTGTGGCCCGCCCACCTGGGTCAAGGGATGAACCCTTACACTGATGATTTACCATAGTGGGGTCCGTCGCAGTCCCGTGAAGCTATAGGGTGGATTTTCTGACTGCGACGAGTCCTTACTAATTAATGGTACAGAGGGGGGTGGGGTAAGGCTGGGCTTTCTTTTCGACTTTTGTCATATTCTTCTACTGGTTTGCTTTTTTTTTCTGATGCTTGTTACGCACCTTACCACCAGTCTTGGGAGAAAAAGGTGATGAAGAATATATATATATATATAGAAGAAGAGAAAGAAAGAAAGAAGGTGTATATATATATATATATATATATATATATATATGGTTATTTATAAATGTTATAGAGTATATATATATATGTATATTGGTTATATATATATAATAATAATAATATCAATAATACACAAATACACATCACGTGAAATGTAATAATTATATGCCCTAGAGCACTAATAAAACTTTATTAAGCACTAAACTCTACTTTATATATTGTATACCCTTTTAACATATTGTATTTACTGTATTTTAATGCTAAATATCCCTAAAAAGACTTAATATATATGAAAATAAGTACTTAAACAAAAAAAACCAAATGTAATTTTAATATTGGTCTTTTAAAAAAAAACGCAAGCTTTTTAAAAACGTGAATGGTTTTTAATCCTTAACCCTATATATATATATATATATATATAGTATATAGTATAGCAAAGATATATATATATAGTATATATAAGTTGGTTATATATATTTCGCTTTAAGGTTGCAATATATATATATATATATATATATATATATATATATATATATATATAAGATAGCAAACATTCTCCCCAATGTCAAGGAAAGGAAGAATGAGAAGGATCAGAGGAACTGAGAAGAGTGCTGGAAAATTCAGGAGAGGTTTTACAGAAAGCCATACATGTTTTTTTATTGGAGGGAATGAAACTATTGAAGACATGTATTGTGTCTAGAATTTCCACTGGAGCAGAAAAAAAAATTATAAAACTCTAAGAAAAATCAATATTTTTACATAAATGAAGAGGATGAGCAACAAAACTTCATATCAAGTTTTTTTGATAAATTTAAAATATATAAATTGATAGCTTAACAAAATTAAGTTTGTTTTAGGAGGAGCAATATATCCAATTAGTTTTTTTCGCCAATTTTTGATAACTAAGCATCTAGGTATCTAGTGGAGTATAGATGCCTATCTAGTTGTGCCTTGGTCAGAGAAGGTTGTGTTAGAACTGTGCTCTTCCAATTTACTGTGTAATTTGTTTATTTATTGTGCTAATTGTTGTTGTTTTTTTTTTATATTATAAATTGTGGTGTTAGTTGTTTGTGTATTTATTTTTAAGTAAATGAGTTCTTATAGTTAATTTAGCACTAGTATTGGACTAGGCCAGTGTTTGATAGCCTAACCCTAGGTCAGCTTAGTTATGAGATTTACGGTATACTGTGTGTTTGCAGGTTTATTTAGATTATTAAATAGATTTTCAGTATTTAACTAAAGTCTTTATAATTATTTAATTTTTGCGATAATTTAAATTAAATTTCCCAGAGCTATAGGCTAAAGTCAGGCCTACTTTAAAATTTTTATATATCCTTAGCATAGGCTACATTTACTGTATACTGTGTGTTTGCAGGTTTATTTGGATTGTTAAATAGTTTTTCTGCACTTAACTACAGTCTTTAAGTTATAATAATTTTGTAATAATTTAAATTAAATTAAGTTTACCAGTCATAGGCTAAAGTTAGGCCAACTTTTTAATATTTATATAGCCTTAGCCTAGGGAATAGGCTAAGCTAGTTTCAAGCTTCTTTATATTTTTAACTTGTTTTAAGATTTAAAGATTGTTTTATTTCTTTTTAGGCTTTAGTGATATTTAGCAAACTGTAGTTGGTAAAATAATAGGTACAAGTTAGTAAAGTTATTAATAATTTAAAGTATGTATGCTCTGTGTGATAATTGTTGGATTGTGAGGTGAATATGTGAATAACTGCCCTGTTTGTGTCTTGAATGCAGAGAATGTGTTGTTAAGGAAGGATATTGCAAGACTGAGTGAAAATGTGAATGAATCAAATGATTTGGTGTTTGAGTTAAGAAAGGAGGGAAGTGTTAGGAAAAAAGTTAGTGGGGATGTCAAGGCGAGAAGGGAGTGGGATACAGGGGTAGAGAGGACTAGTGACTCACCTAGGCAGGAATATGAGAGGGAAAAGGCTAAAGTAGTAATTAATAGGTGCACAGGTGAATGGAGAGTTATAGATAATAGAAATAACAAGATTATGATCTCGAAAGTCAGTCAGCCTGTGAACTGCAGTAACAGATTTGACTGTCTTCCAGATGGGGAGGGATCAGATAGAGCCAATGGTAATGTTGGGTTTTCTAAAGAGAAGGCTGGGGCATTGCTAATTGGAGAGACTATGACATGATACCTAGATAGGACTTTTCAAAATATGGATAGAAGGAAACAATTGAGAGTATGTTGTCATGGTTTTGATGCCACCAACAATCTCTTCAATAGTCGTAAGTCCTGGAACAAAAACACAAAGAGAAAAATAAAAAAAAAATAAATAAATAAAAAAAAATAAAACACAAAAACACCATACAACCACAAGAATTTATAAATTATTTTAAAAAATACCCACAAGGTCAACCGCTACCGCCAACCTGTACTGATATCGCTTAATAATAACACCTTCACTGGTGGAAGAAATTATTATTACTAGATATCAATGAGCATTGATATTTTAAAACCTTAAACCTACAAAGAACCTTAATCCTAAAATATATAACCTTAATTCTATGAAATATATACAACCACAAGAATTTATTTTAAAAAATACCCACAACAAGGTCAACCGCTACCGCCAACCCGTACCGATATCGCTTAATAATAACACCTTCACTGGTGGAAGAAATTATTATTACTAGATATCAATGAACATTGATATCTTAAAACCTTAAACCTACAAAGAACTTTAACCCTAAAATATATAACCTTAATTCTATGAAATATATAATGATTTAACCAATTATCCAATGGTGCACTCCTTCTCAATTCTCTAAAATCTCCCTTTAATATTCTATTAATTTTCTGTTTCACGTTCAACAATTTTCTACAATTTTAATCTTATTTCCGTTCAAAATATTGTTTCATTAAATTCTTTATCTTACTTTCAATTTCATCAATCTCTCTTCTCCTACTATATTTTTCTAATTTCCTCTCTCTGTACTTTGTACTTTTATTTCACTCTATAACCATGTTATAATTATTCATAAATCATTACATATAAATCTTTCCATCCTCAATGAATGTCAATTTCTGTATATTTCTTGGTTTTTGGAAGCTGCTGCTGAATAAGTTAAAAAAAACAGCAACTGCAAAATAGAAAATAGAAGAAAATAAAATAACATCACGAAAAAATAAAAAATAATAATAAAATAAGAATTTATAACAAATTTCATTAATAACCTTTAATAAATTTCTAACTCAATAACTATAATGAACAGGGTTGGCATTGATTAAATCAAATTGATTTAATCAGTGAAGTGAGGGTGTGTTTTATTTTTGCTCTCCCATTTTATTACTATAATCTGTGTATTTGCAAGTGAATTTAGTTAACAAATTAGTGTTGTGTATATAACTGTGTATTTTAGAAATTTGTGTACTCATTATTGTGATTATTTCTGTTATTAATTTAATTTAGTTGAGTATTGGACTCAGTCAGTGTTTGATAGGTAAATCCTAGGCTAGAGTAGTAAGAGATTTTCTGTATACTGGGTGTTTGCAGGTTTATTGAATTATTAAATAGTTTTTCTGTACTTAACTACAGTCTTTAACAATTGTTATATTAATTTTGTGATAATTTAAATTGATTAAGTTTACCAGAGCCTAAGCCTATTTTATAATTTTTATATAGACTTAGCTTAGGGCCTAGGCTATAAGCTTGTTTTAAGATACTAATTTCTTACTAGGCCTTAGTGATATTTAGTAAACTGTAGTTGGTAAAAAATTGGTACAAGTTAGACACAATAAAAAAAAAAAAAAAAAAAAAAAAAAAAAAAAAAAATTATATATCTATATATCCCTGGCCTAGGCTAAGCTTGATATAAGCTTGTTCAAATTTTTAACTTGTTTTAAAGACATTAGTTTATTTCTTTTTAGGCTTTTAGCGATACTTAAACTAGTTGGTAAATTGTAGGTACAAGGTAATAAAGTTGATAAATAATTTAAAGTATGTATGCTCTTTGTGATAACTGTGGGACTGTGAGTGAATATGTGAACAGCTATCTGCTTGTGTTGTGAAACAAGAGAATGTGTGTTGCTAAGGGAAGGAGATTGTGACTGAGTGGAAAATATGAATGAATTGAAAGAAAAAGTATATGAGTTGAGAGAAAGGAGTGGGAAGTGTCAAGAAAAAAAAAAAAAAGTTGGTAGGGGATGTCGAGGCGAGGAGGGAGCGGGACATAGGGGTAGACAGGAATAGATTCACCTAGGCAGGAAGATGAGGGGGGAAAGGATAAAGTAGTTGAAAATAGGTCTGCAGGTAAATATAGAGTTGTAGGAACTAGAAATAATAATTTAAAGATTAGGGGATTTCGAAAGTCAGTCAGCCTGTGACCTAGTAACAGGTTCGACTGTCTTCCGGATGGGGAGGGATCAGAGAGTGCCACTGGTAATGTTTGAGTTTTCTAAAGGGAAGACGGATACAATGCTAATTGGAGACTCTATGATACGATGCCTAGATAGGATTTTTCAAAATAAGAATAAAAAAGAAAATTAGAGTGAGAGTATGTTATCCAGGTGCCAGAGTGAGTGATATCGTGGATAGATAGATAGAGAGATTGATTCTACAAATGTTGATTCAAAAGTGATTGTGCATGTGGGTACAAATGATATAGGACATAGAAGGTCAGAAAAATTAATAGCAGATTATAGGAGATTGATTCAGAAGATGAAAGCTAGTGGAAGAAGGTGCATGATTTCTGGGATTTTACCTAGGTTAGGTGCAGGTCAGGAATGGGAGAGTAGGGCTTTAGGTGTAAATGAAAGGGTTAGGAAATTATGTTTTTCAGAAAATATTAGGTTTTTGGATTTGTGGAGAGAATTTCTGGATAAAGATCTTTTGCAGCAGATGGAGTTCTACTTGAGTCGTAAAGGCTTTTCAGCACCAGTTTGGAGACTTGTTTAGCAAAACTAGGTAAAGTTGGGGGATAGGATAAATCTGGATACGAATAATAGCAATGGTAACTGTAATAGTGGTGATATAAATAAAACTAGTGTTGTTACAGGTTCAAATAATGATGTTAGCAATAAAAATAACAGAATTTCGAATATCAAATGCTTTTACACAAATGCTCATAGCCTTAGAAATAAAGATGAGCTGATTAGTTATACCATAAATGAGAATCTAGACATTATTTGCATAACTGAGGCATTGGTTAATGAAGAATTATATGGAGACTCCTTTCAGGAATATGAAATAGACGGATATTTACTTTATTTATACCAGCGTGGAAAGAAGGGTGGGGGTGTGGCACTTTATATTAAAAGCATTATTCAATCTGTATTAATGACTGACTTTAAAACTAATCATGATATTGAATCGGTATGGGTAGATATTCTATGTTTAATAAATCATATAGAATAGGTGCATTTTAAGACCTCCGGGCCAGAGTCAAGAATTAGATGCGGAAATTGTGAAAGAAATTGAGAGACAGCATGCCACAGTAAAGAAAAGGTATAGTCATCATAATTGGTGATTTTAATTTTCCTGGCATTCAATGATTCCCTGTCTAATACGGACCAGAGTAGTTCAGTATTTATAAATTGTATACTAGATAACTTTTTGAGCCAGATGGTCCTTGAACCTACAACACACGCTTCCTTATTAGATTTATTATGGTTAATGATGAAACTGGTTGGTAGTGTTAGAGTTGGACAAAACTTAGGAAATAGTGACCATAATATAATTAGGTTTAATTTAAATGTATATCTGGGCCCAAATTGCAAGCTAATAAGGGAAAAATCTGATTTCCGCAATGGCGATTTTACCAAATTACGACATGCTTAGTATAACTCGACTGGGATGCTAGAGTTTAGTACCAAAACTGTTTTTACCATGTGGGAAAAATTTAAGCCAGTTTTAATGAATATTTACTCAGAGTGTTTTGAGTCGGGGCATTTAGGGCTAAAAGTAGAAAACCTATTTGGTAGAATTGGGAGATAAGAGATCAGAATTAATAGTTTTAAGAGGAATTTTAAAGATATACGAGGGTAGTAATTGGGAAGAGGATTTTGAAAATATAGGAAAAATAGAAATGAACTTAACCAGTCAATAAGAAAG
This sequence comes from Trachelipus rathkii, assembly GCA_015478945.1. NCBI lineage: Eukaryota > Metazoa > Arthropoda > Malacostraca > Isopoda > Trachelipodidae > Trachelipus > Trachelipus rathkii. The sequence continues at coordinate 59,583 of JABUQX010055415.1, forward strand.
GCAAAGAGAGGTAGAAATTAATTTAGCAATGAATAGTAGTCAGCTATTGAAGAAGTTTTTTTAATTTTATAATTTTAAAGTAAGAATAGGGACATTTGGTCATTAAGATAGATTATAAAGCTAGTGTTAGTTCAGATAAGTGAGTTGGTCAACATTTTCAATGCTTATTTTGCTTCAGTGTTTACTGAGGAAAGATTAGATAATAGTTTGAGACTAATAGGTTCTTGTATGCATGTAACAAATAGATTTACAGAATTGATGTAAATGATATTAAACGTTTACTAGACCATAGTGAT
>JABUQX010055416.1:0-16359 GCA_015478945.1 Trachelipus rathkii
AAAAATTTGAGAAAGCTTTAATTTCTCAGGCATTGGGGTTTAATATTTTACTGACCCTTTATAAAGTTTTGTATAATCCAAATTTTTACTGCACAAAACATTATTTATTAGAGACATTTATTTTTATTCTGTTGCTCACACCTATTATATAGATTTATAGTAATTTTTTGGCAGCTCTTATAGCCTTTAGCCGAGATGTGGAGTCATCGGCGTACGTGTTACACTTTACTGACCTTTATATACCTAGTTTTGCCTTTATTCTTCACCACTATATATTACCTTTTACGTCCCCCACTAATTTTATTGGAGAACCTACTCTATTATATTTTTTTATTTTTTTTTTTTTATTATATTTTTCGTTTACGTTATTTAGTTATTTTTAAGTTTGTGTAGTTTATTGTAGTTTATTTCTTAAGTGTTATCTTATTATATAGGCTTTTTTTAATGTTAGTTGTCTAATTCACTTGTATTTATAGTTTTAATTTCACATTTGCGTATACCTGCAATTGTTGATTTTATAAATGTATGCGTCTTGTTATTTTACTTTACGTCATATTATTATCTTATCGTCGTTTTTGTCGGGATGAATCGCAAATTGATCGTCGCGTTCGTCGGGTTGAATCGCAAATTTATCGTCGTTTTTTTAAAAGCAAATCCGCTGGAGTCCGTCGGACTTTATTCAGTTATTTTTTAAATGTTACTAAAGATAATTTGAACGTATATTGAGTTACTCTTAGCAAAATTAACTAACTTTAGCCAATATTATTTCATTTGTAATCTTATATCCTTCCGTCTTAAGAACCTTTATAGTTCTTGATTTTTTTTATTATGAAAACGACAGTAGAGTTCAATTTGGCGAAGTAATTATACTTTTAACGAAATTATCACTTCGTTTTTTTATTTTTAACTTCTTATAAACCAAATATTTTTATTGATTCTTCATGACGAGAAATACCGCACTATATTTATTATATTCTTAGTAATTATTCAATTTCTTATCACTATTATATTATACTATATATATTAAATATATTTATATATTATATATATATTATTATAATTATTTATATATTTATTTATATAATATATATATTATTTATATATATTAATAAAGTATAATATTTTATAGAATATATATTTTAGTATACTATATATATAATACTATTATCAATTTATAAATTATATTTATTATTAGAATTAAATCAAAATTTTATATATACTAAAATCTGTAAAGAATAAATGACTATAGCCAAAAGGTTTTTATTTTTTTATTTTATATTTGATTATAATACTTTTGTGTCATAGGTATACTGCTGGACTTAGAGTTATTCTAGTTTGAGTGTAGTTCATGCTGCATTCTATTTCACGAGAATATTTGCATTTAGGATATAATCAATCTGTGTGCTTAGATGATATCTCAGCTATATTTGATGCGTCTATATTATCGTCATGCAAGTAAGGCGGGTTCTCTAAAAGCATATGCTATGACTGGGAAATATATAATTGTGAGTACGCTTTAGGATAGTTATTCTGTTGTATTTTATCGTTCCTCCACATGCGGGTTTCATATATCGTATGTGTTATATAGTAGCAAAGATTGATGTAGAAAGGCTACGACTTCAGGCAGAACGTGTATGTATGAGTTCAACTAGTCCGGTTATAATAATGATTGATGCGAGCTTGGGTGTTAGTGTGGATGACGTAGAGGAGAATGCAGTGCTAGAATTTGGGGGGGAGTGGTGGAACTCTCGCTCTCGGGGTTGGGACTAGGTGAGTGTATCAGCTTGCTAGTATCTCTATTATTATGTCTACCACAACTACCAAAGCGCGTAAGAATATAGTAGAATATTATAATTTAATTTCAAGAGTTTATAAAAAGCATAGGTCCAGCGGCTTCCAATAATAATTTAGAGATAATTTAATTATATGATATATTATTTATGAATTGAATAATAATAAATAATATATCATCAATAATAATAATTAATATAATAATAAATAATAAAAATAATAATACTAATACAATCAAAATAATAAAATAATCATAATAAATAATAATGAATGATAATAATTTAAATATATATATCTATATACAGTACTAATTATAATATATATATAACTATATATATATACTACATATATATTATAGATAATACTATCACTATTATATAAGTACATACTATACTATAGGTATCCTACTACTATACAATAATAAGTTAATTTAGTCACAATTTATAATATAGTTATGGGTATATCAGTAAAGGTTTTTTAATTAGGGCCTAGGCATCTAATTATTTAACATTTTTCCATAAATCGATAAATTATTATTATATTATATATTTGTAATTGCATTAATTTAATAATTTATTATTCATCTAATCAATTATTCTGTCAATTCATTATAATCTTCATTTATTATTTATTTATTATTATATTATTATTTATATTATATATACATTAAATATAATAATATATTTTATTATATATATATTTATTATTTAATATTACGATATATTATATATACTATATAATTATTATATAATATATATATATAATATTACTTAAATTTAATATATTATTATATAATATTTATATTCTAATATATATATTATATTTATTTTATTATTTAATATATTTAATATATAATTATACTATATACTATATATTATAATACAATCTATTATAAACTACCTTATTCTTATATATTCATTGCTACTTTTCTTCTATTCACCTCACTAATATAACTTGGGGTGGTAAGGCATAAGTTGGCGTTTAAGAAGCATTGGGGAAAAGAAGAGATTCTACAAGAAATGAGACAAAGTAGAGAAAAGAATAATTCAGATCCTTTACCGCTATCTCGAAGTCACGTGGATTAGGAGACGAGAGATGTGAGAGCATGTAGGAAGAGAGCAGAGAGAGGGATGCAGAAACAGTTCAGAAAATTACCAGCCCTAATTATGATGTCACGGGGGACTGGCACGGGTCACTATAGGGTAATCGTCGAGTGTAGGTTCATATTGAGCCGCTGGCACAACAACCCTCACAAACACTCCGCATTCTCTCTTTATGCACCCTTTATTCTCGCATCTGCATAAAAACTACACATTATCTTCTTCAGAAAATCGTTTACTGAACATCCAATCCACTTTTTCTTCGATCTCCTGCGGTCGTGTTTCCAACAGCATCTCGCCACTATAATCGCTTGTAAAAACGACTTCAATCCTCCTTTCCACATGACCAACCTATCTCAACGTATTTTATTATTCTCTCGTTTACCCTATTTTCGTCACACACACAATCTCTATATTGTTCATTCCCCTCATTTATCAAGTTCTTCTCATGTACCTAGCATGCATCTCAGATTGTCCATCTGACACATTGAACTTTAGATATATATTCTTATTTCCGACCATAGTCTTCACTACTATAAAACATAAACAGTAAGCAAGCGTCAATGTTAAAAGTCCCTAAGCTACCTAAAGACTTAGTCCCTAGAACCTATTCAATCCGAACGGTTTTGATTGCACAGCAGTTTCCTGGCATCCCAACAATATACAGTTAAATATTTAAAACTCAGACATTGTTCCAGCTGCTCACAATCTAACATAAGCTTCACACTGAGGACTGTCCTCCTCACAACCATCACTTAACTCTTATCTACGTTATTATAAAAACTAATAAATACCAAAAATCTGTGCCAAGTCTGCTAGCAAATTCAAAATATACATCTTGCAAAAATTGCCCACAAAACGAATCATTTCCGCATATAATAGGGTAGTAAGCACCCTCCACTCATACTGACATTCTCCTCATTCTAACACCATTCCTGTACCTCAATTTAATTATTCATAAAACACCAATCAATACAGAATTGAATAACAAAGGAGACATAAAAACCTGCTCACTCCGCTAATTAGATAGCTAAACCAATCACCTTTTGACACCATGTTATTCTTACCACACAGTATATCGTCATACATTCTTTGATTCCATTCAGAGCCTACCACAATCAACACTATATATCTATAAAATGAAAGAGGAAATAGTCCATCTTATCATACACCCGTTGCAATCCATAAAACTTAAATATCAATTTATTCTTCTTTCTCCCTCATTTTCTCTAGTCATTTGCTTCAAATGTAAATGATCCTGATGCCACATCCTCTTACTACTCTCAAAGCCACCTTGTTCTTCAAATCTTTCTTATCAGTGATGCTGAATTATAATATTTCTATATATTGCAACCATTTGCTTTTCCAGATTTTCTAACTATAATATTCTACAGTTCCCTTTCTCTCGTTGCTCTATATCACCAAACTTACTGCTCTCCTCTAATCCTCGAAACTATGCCTCCATAAACGCTTTTATTACACAACTTCAAAGATCCAATCAATCGAAACTTGTCTTTTCTTGATATTTCACCAGTAATTCCATCTAGCCTGCAGATTTACCATTCTTCAAACTTTCCTGCTCTAAACCATTCCTTCACTTGCTCATTACCTTAGCCCACAATTCATATAAAATACTTTTCAAACATCCTTTCCTGCTCAAACATTCTTCAACATCTTCAGTAACTAAAGAAAATTTATATCAGATTTTTCGAAGTGTTCTTTCTACACACCCTCACACCATTTCTATCAGTTACAAAACACATCCCTATTATTGTCTGAGAGGTTCCCTTATTCTAATTTTTAACTTTTGCCTTCTTCCAGAAGAGCATACCTAGTTCCTTGTGATGTCCCCAATTCATCGCCTCCTTCAAACTGTTCTATACTCTTCTTTTCTTTTACTGTACGCATCTTTTAGCATTTGCTTTTTTGCTTCCTTATATAATTCAAGCATCTTTCTTTTGAAACTTTCATCATTTGCTTTAGTAAATAATTCAACCCTGCTTTTTTTTTTTACTTTTAACCGCTTGCCATCACATCATTTCATTACCACTCACGTGTTATATATTACTTCCTACTTTACAACCACATACTTGGCTTTTGCACTGCTACTATTGCTTCAGATTTATTTAGTTTCAGCTTGTTTCACATTCAAGTGTTGATCACGTAGCGTTCTTAACATACTTATCTTATTACCTTGTTCAATAAACTTCTTCATCTGAATTTACTCTCTTCTTCCGTATCACCTTTCCTCTCATCCAGGTCCCGACTGATCTTAATTTTTAACATAGACAGCAAAGGATCGATATGCCAGTTTCTAAAGCACCTTCTCGATTTAACATCCACATATACTTCAACATGCTCTTCTTCCAACACATAATCGAATCATATCTTTCACTTTGATACCATCTCTAACTACAACAACTCTAGTATACTTATGGATACATTGTGTTTAAATTAAGTATTAACTTTAAGCACACACTCTTTCTCAAGAAGATCATACCGTTTCCTACCATTCTCCTGACCGCAAAACATTTATAACACATCCTATTTTTTGATATACTATTATATATATAATATATATATATATATATATATATAATCATATGATAATCTATTCACTATACTATATATATATATATATATATACTTAACTATTATAATAATATTTATATATAAAACTATTTATATAAATCATAAAACAAATATATATACTATAATATATACTGTAAATATATGTAAATTCCGTATTAATAGTCAATATTTAAGGCCTAGAAGGGTATTGGTACTACTGTATAATTAAGAACAATCTTTAATATTATAAAAAGAGGTAATTTTAATAAAAAAACAAAAAAAAACATTTTGTTTTAAAAAAAAAGTTTTTTTTGCAAAAAAAAACAATAAAAAAAACAGTATTTTTTTCACAACCTATATATATATTATATATTATATATATACATATATAATATATATATAATATATATATTATATAATATAATATATATATATATAGGTATTATTATATATATAAAAATTATATAGTACGTAACAAGGTCCATATAAAATTATAAGGATATTTGTCGTGTAACCATGACCTTGTCTCTCTTATGAACTGATTTTCTGGTTCCAGCTATAGAAATCTTGTACAAGAAAGTCATTTGTTTATTGGTGATAAAATATTTACGTAACGTGTTCATTCTTTTTTATATTATTAAGCACATAATATCGTCTTTTTAAATAAGAATAGTATATGGAAAGAAGTTATTATTATGTTTTGAGAGGTAAAAGCGAAGAACATGTTTGGCACTCTCGTAGCCCAAAATTTGTAAAGTCACTTGGATCAGATTTGAAATAATAAATTGATATTTAATTATAAACCTTTATTCTTTAACAACAGTGAATTACTTAATTTTTATTACTGTAAATTAGACATTAGAAATATTAATATTTAATATCCTAGAAGTTTCTTTTCAAAAAAAAAAAATATATAGTCTTATTATTGCTATAGAAGGTGAATCTCTTTAAAATAGGTCATTGTACATTATAATGAGATCAGTCTTTGTATATAATATATTATATATAATATATTAATATATATATATATATATATATATATAATATAATATATTATATAATATTTATATATATATATATTATATAATATATTATATATATAATATTAATATATATAATATAATATAATAATATAATATATGCATGCCTCCCGAAAGCACATGCATGTAACTTTAAAATTATAACAGTTAAGGAAAATAATAACATTTTGATTTCAGCAAGTAAATTTCGTGACGAAACAAAAAAAAAATTATTTTATTCTAATATTTATTAACTACAATTAGATAGAAATGATCAATTAAGGTCTGGCAAGCGTACGTTCTCATCAACTTTCCATTCTGCAGTATTACGAGAGCAAGAGTTACCAAATAGTGTTGTTTTATGTTCTGAAGAAAATGTTAATTTTTTTCTTTTATTCCTTTTAGGGGGTTCGAAGCGACGGAGGACAGAGGGGGGGATGAAGTGCCCCCCGTTGTCCAGAAACCCGACTGTCCATCTTTGTTGTTCACCCGTGGGGTTCCTTTAGTTAAAAATAAGAATAATTCAACATTTTGGCACCTTTGCGCGCTCCTTCGGAGTACTCGAGCTCTTCTATTCTCAAAAAGAACGGTAATTATTATACAAGTTTTTCCACATTTTGAGCAATTTTAAATTTTAAAAGCGTTATTTTTTTTTTTTTTTATTTTCATTTGTAAAAAAAATTCTGTTTATAAAATGATTATTTTAATTTTCTTGTAGCTTGTTTAAATCATGTTAAGTTATAGGCTTGTGTCTTCGGGTATGCTGATAGTATATATATAAGATATAATATATATATATATATATATTATATATATATATATATAATTATATATATATTTATTATATAATATAATATATAATATTATATATATTATTATATATATATAATAATATTATATTATATATATATATATATATATATATATATATATATTAAGTACAAGGCCAAATTATAACCTTTGAATTACATAATAAATTTATGGGTTTCGGCTGAATTAACTTTTCAATCACTTGAGAAAAAGAAGATTAAAATCCTTAAGGCCAAATCCGCTTTTCACTCTTTAAAATGTCTAATGAAGATTTTTTCATAGAGGTTAGCGGCTGGTGTCCAGTAAGGATATTAATTTTAATAAATAATGAGTAAAGAAATAAATATATGTATATATATTATATTTATATATATATATATTTATATATATACTAATATATAATATATATACTATATATATATATAATATATTATATTATATAGTATATAAGTATATATATATAATATATATATAATATATGGGCGTAGGCAGGGGGGTGCTAGGGGGGGGGGGGCACTTGCCCCCTTAATAAATCTTGCGAAATAAAAAAATGACCTTATATGTTTGCAGACGACGTTTTTAAAGGTTTATTATTAGAAAAAGGAAAAAAGTGGTATAGGAAATATATACTGAAGATAGATTTGTTCTAATTAATAAGGTATTTTTCCAGTACATTTTTTTTGTTTTTAATGTGTTTTTCGTTTTCATATTGGCTTGAAGTCATCTAGCTGTGTGCTTTTTATCCAGCTAGCTTCTTCAGACACAGTATTCTCACTGAACTCCTCATGATGTCGATGAGCATTTGCGGCTGGTGAAAAGCTGCCAAATAACTATATAATATATAATTATATATATATATATTATATATATATATATATATATTATAAAAAAAATATTAATAATTTTATAAAAATATATAAATATTAAAAATATTTAATATTAAATTTAGAATATACTATTATATATATATACTCAATCTTTGCCCCCCCTAATTGAAATCCTGCCTACATTAATGTATATATATTATATAGTATATATATTTTATAAATAAATAGTAAAAAGAAATAAGAAAGAAATATATATATATATTATATATATATATATATATATATTTTAATATATATTTTAAATATATAATGTATATTATATATAATATATATATTATATATATATATATATATATTATATATATATTTATTATATATTATATATATAGTATATAATAATATATATTATAATATTATTATATATGTTATTTAATTTAATTTATTCTTCATTAGTAATTCTTTCTCTGAAATAAAATATGGAGAAGCTAAAAAGTATTTGAAAACAGCGCTGCGATAACAAATACGTATTCATTAAAAGAAATTTTAGTTTAGATTTCAAAATTACATATCCAATGTACTACCTAAACTCAATTTTAAGTGTGAGTTTTTATCTAAATTTATATATTAATATAAATATTTTTAATCTTGCCATCAATTCTGCTATCTACTTTCTATGGCAAAAGATATTATCGAATTCTACTCATTTATCATTCATTGCAGAAATTTTAACAGTTCTATATATATTTTATCCCTTATATACATTACAGTTTCTGCTGAAGACAGGCACTATTTTAGAATACGCTCTATAGTTAAAAATAAGGATTGATGTATCAATGATATAAATAGTGTAGGTCACCCATACAATCAATTAATATAATCCATACTAAATAGTATTAATATTTTCTTCAAAAGTGTTCCACAATTTTGACTGACTATCTCAGTACTCCATAGCAAAAGATACTTTCACCTTTAATTGACAAAGCAATAATTTTATTCGTTGGACGTAGACTATATTAAAGAAATATAAGATGATTACCTGAGTGTTCCCGACAAAGTTTTTATTTGGTTCTACTAGGCAAAGTAATACCAATGTAAAATTATGCTACTTATATACCTCTGTCGTTTTCAGGAAATTTTAAACTTTGGAAACGGAACAAACTTGGATTACATACTCTGAAACCTCGGGAAAAGTGCAAAAGGCTCAACAAATCGGGGAACATGAAAATGGAACTGCTCATACATTTCTGTCATTTTCAGTGCACATATGTGTCTCTTGCACGAAAAGGTCGAATGGATTGACATTGCGAAGTGAAAACGAATGATTTTTTAAGGTGAAATTCTTAGCCCGATAAGGACTTTCATTTTGTTATAAAAGTGGAATTTTTTGAGGGGTCTAGCATAAAAAAAAGGGACTATTGAGTCTTTGGCACAATTTTATCTGTTAACCACAGATAGTGTGTCACGTTTTGTCTTGTGAGTGCAAAAAGAGAATGTTTTCACATGTCACCAGCAATAGGTAATGAATTGTTGTTGACAAAAAAAAAAGATTTCTCTGGCATCGTCTCCGATGTAGAAACCGCTAAGTGATTTGAAATTAGAGAGAATTCAAACTCCAAATATATAACATAGAATCTATTAACATTTATTGTTTGCGTTGTAGACTAGTTGTAATTCTAGAGAATGATTCTTAAAATTCTTCCCTATTTGGACTCATGAGGGTGAAACAATGTTGATACAAATGATATCCTGCATGACGATGATTTCTCTATTACAGATTATTGAGACCAGATCTATGGCAATGCAAAGTACATGCCTAGTAAATCTTAAAACTTTTAGCGCGAATCAAATGGGTTAGACACTGACTAAGTATGTGACTTGCTTAGCATATTCCCTGAATCTTGTTGGAACCTGTGCTGCCGAGTGTTTTGGTAATGCAGCCTCATTCTTTGGATTTGCACAAAAAAAAAAAAATAATAATAAAAAAAAAACTATTAACTTTTATTTGCTTAAACCTATTATCAACCACAAGATATGGTTAGTATGAACTGACGCAACAAAGGTTTTGAAAGAGCATTGTTGAAATACTTTTTATTTTGACTCACTTGGCAGAGAATGAAGACCAAACAGCAACAACTAGATGTGAGGTATTCACTTTAATGTTTAAAATACAAACTTTTGACATATTCTTTATCTAAGTATTTTAGAAGTGCATATTAAAACGGTCAATGACACGAGCAAATCTCCACCAGAAATTTTAGTTTAAATAATGATATATCCTTATCACTATGAAAGATTACCGAAATTTTTAAATTTAGTACAGAAATAATGACTAAACCTTTGGCAACCATTAACAGAATTTTAGCTACTCGAGGATGATTGAAATTTTGACTGAGATGGTCAAACACTTAACATTATCTAAAATAGTACAGTAGTAGTTGTGCTCATTATCGACAATTTTCATATTCGTTTACTTCACTATTGTTTCCTATGAATGTCTGCGCACCCCACCATCAGTCAATAGAGAGACGAAGAGAGGGTAATAGAGATAAAGATAGAAAAAGGCAGTTTATAAATATGAACTCTCCACGCCAAGTAGTTCCTTCCAATTGCATTTCAGGGAACACCAAACGGACATAGTGTAACCCAGTTAATATCCACAAAGTTTTCTATATATTAGAGGGCCTCGTGGCGTAGGAGGTTGACTCGCCGACTCTCGTGAGAGAAGCCGCAGGTTCAATCCTCCGAGTAGCAGACTGGGTTTTATCTTCCTCGAGGCAAGAATTAAAACTTTGAACACTTGGTGGCGACAGGATTCGGAGAGCCGGCCTTAAAGTTCGATTTCCTGTAGTCCCCCCGTGTTACCCTCTCTCTGAGATGGGAATTAAGCAGGTGGTTAAAATTTTTTTTTTTTTTTAAATCCATTAAAAATCAATAAAAAATAGGTATATTTATTTTTCAAATATATTAATTCTTTGACAATTTTACAAAATATAATACTTTATTAGAAGAGCTGAAGCTTTTGAATAACATTTTAAGTCACAAAAATACGTCAATAAACAATAAGGGATCTATGTAACAAGATTAATTTTTTAACATTTCAAAAACCTATATATACAATTTCTGCAAATCTCTTATTTGCTACAACAATCACAACCATTGGGGTTAATTTTAATTGGTATCGCATCTATTATAACAGTTTTGAGTCATTCATTTTCTGACATGTATTTACAATGGACATAATATCTTGATCTGTGATATTTTTTTTTTAACATAGATTTTAGAAAAAACTACTGGATTTACCGAGAGAAAAAAAATAAATTAATCACATCAATAAAATACAAATCATTTTCATGTTATGCCACTTTTTATTGGAAACCATTAAAAAGAGATTTGAACTATAAAATTGAAATAATTTGTCAACACTTGTGAACCGTTTCCCTGCATATTGCGACTTTGCAGCATATGAATTATTGAGTCTGCAGATCCAATAAAAATGGTAATTCCCACTCCAATAACAGTTCAGCGAAACCCATTATAGCCTTGCCACTCAGCACTTATATTATTGAAAATATTATATGAGAACTCTTGCTCCAAAAACGTTCAACACATCACTCTTCAATAAACTAGTCGCCGCTTAAAATTGATTATTATGAGGATAAACTCCCAGAGAGACAAAAGACTCCATAATTTGAAGCTTCTTATAAGACCGTAATTCGATCTGAGAGCATATATCATACATACTGGACCAGTTGGTCATGTGTTTAGAAAACCTATCTTGCGCGTTCGTACCTAAAATAGAAGAAACAAACAGAGCGCAATCTGCAGTTTCACTTCTATTTATGTCACGGAGCAGCATGTGTGAACGCCAAACTAACGAGTTCCAATCTGGATAGGGAGCAATCATTAATATTAAGCTATCATGCTATCTCATTCTACAGTCGACTTTAACAACAATCATATAATAAAGCTTGAGAAGTGGGAAGATGTTTACCAACAGGCAAATTAGTACTAATCAATAATCGGGAAAGTTAAGAAAATATCGAGATATTATATAGTAGATAATATATAACTAATTACAGTTAACAGAAAGAAAATGATACAAACGAAATTGGACATAAAAAATAACTAAACCTGAAATTGAAATAAAGCATAAAAAAACAAAATAAACTAAAAAAAACAATCTAAAATTTAAAAAAAATAAGTAATAGAAGAAAGGAAAAAAAAATAAACAAATGAAGTAAAAAAAACAAAAAAATAGGAATATCAAATGAAAAACGAAAGACAAAAAACAATAAAAGAACAAAAGAAGAAACGCATGAAGACGCTCACAAAAAAAGATTAAAAAAGGATAATAAAGAACATGAGAAAAAAAAAACACCAGAAATCTTACTCTTTCTACTCTCCTCTTGTTCCCGCATGATCGCGCGAATCTCTTAAAAAAGTGATAATTATATAAATTCCGGAGTCACTGATACATTAATTGTTGCTGTGAGTCCACTAAATTAAAAATTTGTCTTAAAAAACTAAACATAAAAAATAAAAAAAAAATAAAAAAGTAAAGAACTAAAAATTTATTGAACTTTACAAATATATATCCTTGAATTAAGTTATTTTCTCTTTTTATTGGATATTCGTACAAAATATTTACTGTTTTCATTCTCCTAAAACTTTCTGTAAAACGACTACAACGAAGTAAGAAATGTATCTTGACGTAAGTCCATCTTAGGTAACCTGCATATAAATAATCAATAAGATAACTACTAATTAGCTAAGTAATACAAGTGAACATTTATATCACTCTTCCACTATAATTAATAATGAAAATAATTACATAAAAATATAGTTTTTAAAGAAATGAAATCATATATAGAAAACATTTACAAACTGAACTTGGGCTTATTGTCAAATATAAATAATAAATCAATAATATATAATAATAATCCATAATAATAATAATAATAATAATAATAATAATAATAATAATATAACTAATATTGGTACATGTGTGAGCTGGATGACCCGCAAACTTGAGTAGTTACTTTTTTATGTTGAAAAAGTTAAAAATGCAGTATTATTGACCAGAAATTGCTTTCGGTGGTAAGCTCAGATTCTTTCCTTTGTTTAAATTTTTTATAAAAATTGTATGAACTTATTTTCGAATTGTGTTAGTTATTGTTTCTCGTTCTTGAATCTTGGGATGATTAATCAATTCACAATAAACTCGATAGAAATTGGATTTGTTTGTATTAAGAATTATTTTTTTAAATTACGTTTACAAATAAAACATTTCCCACAGTAGGAACAAGAGCAAGGAGAATATATCTCGAAGGGTATGACACTTACAGGAAAACCAAATACAAATTTGGAATCAAGCGCAAAAAACTTTTGACACGTTTTACAAGTTTTCACCTAAAAATAAAAACTCGAAACATGGCAAAAATATATAAAAAAATACAAACAAAGAATCTAAGAGCGTATAAGCTAAATATAAGCAAAGGTCGTTTTATGATTTAAAATAACGAATACCCAAGGTAGACCGCATTGATAGCAGGCAGTCGGGGTCTCTCGGCCGTCTGCAGTGGACGACGGGGGACTTCGTCCCCCTTCTGTCCCCCCATCGGCTCGAGGCCCCTAAATGGACTAATATATTCTCCTTGAACTTCAATTTATAGGGGGCTCGTAGACCTGAGTGGGGACAGAGAGAGGGACAGAACGACGCTTACATATCAATAAGCTTTATACACTGATTCAATATCAGATTAGTTTTACTGGTTAATTTGAAATTACTTCGTTTTTTTTTGTTTTTGTTTTTTACATTCCGGTTAAAACGCTTTATACGCTGATTCCAAATTTATGTATTGATTTTCCTGTTAAGTTTGTTGCATATACATTTCGAGATAATTTCCTGGCCTTTTCTGGAATGTGATGCCCTAATAAAAAAATATTATCTAAACGATGGGATAAAGCTTAATATAAGTACCAAAATCGTACAAAAAGTATTTTTTGTTTACTACCATTTACCTTGGCTCCTCTCTCTCTCTCTCTTCTCTCTCTCTCTCTCTCTCTCTATATATATATATATATATTATCACTATATATATATATATAAGTATATATTATATATATATATTAATATAGTAAATAATATATATTAATATATACTTATATATATATATAGTATATATATATATACATATTATTATACTATATATATATATATATAGTATACTATATACTAATATATGAAAATATATATATATAATATACTAAAAGTATATTAAGTATATTATATATATATATGTAAACTATTATATTATAAAAGGAAATAATTTAAAACTTTAACTGCTCACCTTTAGCTATCAAAACAGTAGAGATTTCAGATAAATTTTTTTTTTTTACCCTTAGACATGAAAAATTTAAAACAAAAATGTAACATGAGATAACCTAAAATTTCAATGACTTCAGGAGAAACGCGGGTCATCCCAGCTGCACTATGAACCATAATATTATTCTATTATTATCTCCACTCTTTTTATTCATATCGATTAGTTATTAATTACTAATTATTATTATTATTATTCATTATTATTAATAAAATGATACATAACAATAATAGTAATATAATAATATATAATAATAATCATAATATAATATAATAGCAATAATAGTAATATAATAATAATAATAATAATAATAATAATAATAATAATAATAATAATAATAATAATAATAATAATAATAATAATAATAATAATAATAAATTTGTATATTTAGGTGTGTATAAATATGTATGTATGATGTATGGATTTTATATTATTATTATTTTATATTTATTTATATAAAAGCGCCCGGTGGCTCAGTATTAGAGCACTCGCCCAAACAAAGCTATTCTAAACTATTCTTTCTTTGGGCTTGGTTTCGTCTTGCTCGGACTTTAATTAAGTGCATCCCATCCTTGATTAGGGCTCTGCCCTTGTGCAATGGAGTTTACCTGCATTAAAAAAAAAATACTATTAAAAAAAAACTAAAATTAAAAGAAAAAAAGTTGATAAAATATTACATCACGCCAAATGTAAAAGTTGCTAAAATGCATTTTTAAAAATATCGATTTATTTTCCGATATTTTCCTCCACCTATTTTTCTATGAAGCATAGGCTTGTTCAGTGAAGGTGGCCTAGCTTGATGATTTTATAAATGGATTTCTTAAAACTTTAACTAAACATAAATTTACTGAATTTGCAATTCCGCCACTCTGTTTTGTGTTTACAGTAACAAATGCCTTTCAAGTTCAAAGTATGAATAACAACAACTAAATAAATGCCAGGTGACCGACCCATAGCCAAAAAAATTACTATTATATATATATATATATATAATATATATATATATTATATCATATATTATATACAATAATAATATATATATATAATAGATATCATATTATTACTACTCAATAATAATACATATACTTATATATATATATTAATATATATATATATTATATATATATCATACTATACTAATGAATATATATAATATATATGACTATATGAGTATATGATATTATATATATACTATATACATATATATATATATATATATACTAATATATATATATTAATGAATTAATAATATAATATATAGTATTATATTATATATGGGAAAGATTGTACTTTCAAACGGAGCTTTCGTTCGCATGTAGACCTTATACCTTGAAGCGAGGGTAGACGTCGATAGTCCAAACGTGCAGGACTCTCATGGGTCACCGCTTTGACTGCTGAATCAGATAGTCTTGTGCTCGTCCATCACATGTTACTGCTATGCAGTCGGTCCACTAGTTGAGCTGATCCAACCGCCTCATCTCCCTACTATATAGTTATAGTTCTACCTCCACCTAAACTACTCACGCCTGATTATCATATATATACTATATATATTATATATATACATATATACTACTATATACTATATAGTATATATTATATAATAAATATATATATCATTATATTACTATATATTATCTAATAATTCTACAGTAGATCAAATGTCCCAAATGCGTTTATGAAGATTAACTAGTGTTACGAATAGATTGTTGCGAAAATGTCCCAAAAGTACTCATTTTTGGGACATTGTTTTTTGGGGATATATCAGCTAACGCAATACCCACGGGTAGTCCACCCCGATGTCAGGAGAGTCGGGGCTTCTCGGCCTCTAGGTGGACCTACGGTGGGGGCGACTAAA
>JABUQX010055417.1:0-21874 GCA_015478945.1 Trachelipus rathkii
AGAGAGATGGATTGGAAGTTGTTGTAACAAGCGGTTTATGGACGGGTATTATTCCGAGGGATTAACGGAGAGCATGTAAAAGTACCCTTATAATAAGGGTAAGACTGAGATAAGGGGAACTGTAGGAATTATAGGGAAATTAGTTTATCCTGATCTGTAGGGCAGATATATGCTGAGTTTTGGGTTGAAAATGGTGCGGTTCGAGGTGGACTGAGTGACTTGAGTCGACCTGATTGGTGAATGACATCAGGGTCGTTTGGAGTGGTCACGAGGTATCGTGTAGATCTCATTACTCTTGACACACACCTATGATTGAGAAATGAGAGACAAGAAGAAGAATAACAATTGATATTGGTAGGTTATCATGAATTTACAAAGAGGAGGTAATGATAGGATTAATTAAGGGAAGCTCTCCATGGCAGGTGTTAATGATTATATAGTGTTGGTGGTAGTCTGATGGACATCCAATAGCAGTGCGCAATAGTTGATAAGGGTGTGTCAAGATAAATGAGTGAAAGTGATTGGGTTTATATTTAATAGGCGTGCTGAGTGCTGGATGAGTTATGTGTTTCTTTGGTATTAATCATATTTATTGTTCATATGGATGGGAGTCTACTGAATGAATTAGAGTTGGGTGGCTTAGTGGACTCAGCGTGTTAGAAATGATAAAGAATGGAAACGTCAAGGCTGTCTGTCCTATCTATTTAATGGGTGTCAATTTGTGTTCTTTGTGTGAGCGAATGTGAAGAGAGTTTTGAGAGGAATGGTAGAGAGAGATTGGCAGGGTGTATAAAAAGAAGGAGGTTGAAAGTTAATACCATAGTTAAGATAAGGTTATATTTATAAGATGGGTCAGTACGTCTTGTGGGAAGTTATTTTAGGTACACGTCAGCATCATGGAACCAAACTCTTATTACTGAGTTTAATATCATTAGGACAACAATGATCTGGACCTGAAAAGGGAACCGGAACGAATGCATGAGTGTATAAGGTAGTTTGAGATGTAGGAAGAGTGGCTGTGAGCATATAGTTAATATCCTTGTATTGATGTAAAATGACTAAGTCTTGAGTGTGGCTTACGGGTAATTACATGAGTGGTATGTTGTTACCTGTGATTAATATATATGTGTTAGGTACTATGGTCTCTGGAATAGAGGCTATAGATTACTAAGTAAATGGTGAGAATGGACAATAATTAGGGGGAGTGTTAGTCTGTGAACAGAGAATTGATAAAACATGAGAAATGATACGTATTTAGAGAGTTGTGTGGTGTGAAGAAAGGAACAATATTGAGAGAATAATAATGAAAGTACAAGTTGAGATGGTTTCTGGTCATGAATGGTCCCATAGTGGAAAAGGATGGATTAATATCTCGGTTACGTTGGTTAATAGAGGATGTTATAAATGGTGACTGTTGCTGGATCGACATGCTTGAGACCCGAGATATAATGTGGATTGAGTGTACGTAAGATGTCTTTAAGGAGATCGTAACTGTGAGTTTTGGCAGAGGCCACGAAGAATTGGTGCATAATTAGGAGATTCGCAATAGGCGGGTTTTGTGAGGGGTATGGTGTGGCCCCATTCTGGACCAAGGATGAGCTCAGTGACATTGAGCGAGAAGAACATAGAATCGAGTCCGTCGCTAGTCCCGTGTAAAGCTTCTTGCGTTGATTTCTTCTGCAACTGCGGCGAGTTCTCAACCATATACATAGTATAAAGGAGGCGGTAAGCTGGGTCATTTTCTTTCGATTACTTGTGTCATTATTCTTCTACCTACTTTTCTCTTGTCTTCAAGTGACCATGAAGCGCACCTTACCAACCCTAGGCCTTTGGACGAGAAGTTCGGTGATTGATTCGAAGATGATGATTGATGATGATGATGATGATGATGATTCGAAATCACAAAATGACTGATGTGGTGCTGAAATAATAATATATATATAAACATATATATTATAATATATAATTATATATTATATCATATATATAATTATATATATATATATAATATATATCTATATATATATATAATATATATATATATATATATATATTATACTATATATATAGGGTGATTCAAACCTCTGCGACAAACTCGAGGGCTGAACTAGAGCAAACCGAATAAGGGATAACATTTTATATGTTAAATAAGTCTATGTATGTAATGGCGCTTCGTGTTCATCAAAGTTACGGATGAATGTAAGGTAAACCCAGTGAATGTTGTTATGAAGCGTCGTTACCTTTCGTGAACCGGAGATTTTGGGTAATTTCCTAATGTTATGTATGTCTGCTGCGTAGCAGTACGACTCTTGTACTCGAGGTTAGATAAGGCTACACAATCACAGATATTCACTAGTTAACACGTAATGTGTTTTGACGGCGAGGTACTCTGTAAGGTAAACAAATGATATGATTGTTGATGAATACAGTTTTATGAAGGAAAATTACAGGAGTATTCAAAGTGATTCTGCCTGTACTTGATTACAATCGTTTACCAGCTCGCCATTGCCATTGACTGTCGGACTCTACCGAACATGCCCTCACAGTGTCTGATTTGATCAAACGCAGTGCATATTCGACTGTATCAGTTCTCTCTTCGTTCTTCGACATGGGTTTAAATGGTACACACACACTCTTTCACATGCCACTTAAGACGAAAACTATCTGGGGCGTGAGGTAGGCGCGATCTGCAGGCCACGCAACAGGCTCCCCTCTCCCTATCACATTTGATCAGTGTAGACAGCTGCTGTTCATAACGGAATGGCGCCCGTACTTAGAGTGCTGAAAATCGCGCTGGAAACAGGCCATCAATGTTGGACACATGTACTATGCACCCGGCTCGCAAGGTGTATGTCGTAACCATGAGCTTGCGGAGAGCGTGTTCTGCGAGTAGAGTCCACGATGCCCAAACGGTGGTAGAATGATGACAGTTCCAGCAAACTAATCCCAAGAATCTCCCCCCACAGATTGTTTAGAGGTAAATTTGGCCTGGTTGAACTTCTGATGACACCATTTGCGTGGCGGATGATCCTCGCCCATATGTGGCCTGTTTTCAGTGTTGACAGTAGCCATCACGTGTGAGCACGCCCTCGATAGGTAAACAAAGCATGTCAGGAAGGTAATATCGATGCTACTCGTGCAAGAACCACGGGAAATCCCGAGCAGACGGTGCCGAGATCGTTTGGCCCAAGTCCTTGTCTTCTCGTAGGTGGTATGCCAATGTGACGACTTTGCTCTTGCAAGCAATCCACGTAACCACACGACGCACTGCATTTGAATCCCATCGGGCCATAGGCAATCGGCGCTCTGCTGCTACAGTCAACCGAGTCGTTGCGACACTTCTCAGCCACCTCTTCTCAACACGCGGAGTCCTCGTACATTACGTGGTCTTCCACCAAATGCACCTCCGGGAAGAAGGGTCCTTATCTCTTTCGAGACAGCGCTGATAGAAGGCGACAAATTTCGTGTGGGCGAACTACTTTCTGTGTGGAACAACCGCTTTGTCCGGTACACTCTGGCGTTGCGCCTCTTCGTCCATTACTCCCGATATATCATTATCATGTCGGCTACTCCGGAAGAATATAGTGAATCCCCATTCGTAATCGATGCCTCCTGTACTCGTAATGTCTAACCTGATTGACATTGGGTTCATGGTAAGGTATACAGCCCTTCCGATGTTTCCGCAAGGAGTTTAGCCTACACACATGTACGTCACACGCACAACACATTAAATTCGACTAACACTTAAAAATCGTCGCTCACCCTACATGCGACGGAACCGTCGCACAACATACACTAGTGTACCTTCTATCGTCCGTAACATTTGAGAACAAGTCGCTCATACCAACAACATTATGCTATTTAACGACTCAATGTTCCTTATCGTTGTTGCTCATAACTCAGCCCTAACATTTTCGCAGAGGTCACTTGAATCACCCGACCCTATACCCATCATATAATCCAATACTATAATATTATATTATAATACTATATATACTATATATAATATATAATATATAACTATATCTATATACTATATATAAATACTATATATCATATATATATATAATATACATAACTTATATATATATATATATATATATACTATATATACTCTTATATATATATTAACGCACGCCAGTATACAAAGGGTAAAACAGGGGAGTGAGGAGGCTGGAGGGGGATAAGATTAAGCCGTCAACGTACACCTGTCAAATAATAAATTAATTATTCTATCTACAATTCCATGTGGATAATTGGTGTCATCTTAAAAGGTTGGCATAGATTTATAAATACATTCTGATTGAATGAATGAAAATCCAAAAAAATAAATAATATTAATAAATATAATAATATTGTAGAAAATATGTAAGCAAATAAGAAATTCCCAAATAATTTTCAAAAAAAATAAATTAAAAAACTATTCATTCTATATTAAATAAATCTAATGTTCTTTATCAGCTGATTAATTATTTTTTCATACGTGGAAAGTTCCTTGCACATTCTGCACTCGCAACGACTGCCACATCGGCAATCAGCAACCGCACAGCACTAACCTGCGCAGCTGGAGTAAAGAATGTGTTCTCCCTCTATTACCTTAAGTATTTTCTTTTTACTTAACATTTTCATTTACCTTAAATGAATTTTTTTTTCATTGGTAATTTTTTTAATTAACAAATCTGGTATTATTTTAATGTGATCCTAAGCAGTCAAAAGCAGTAAAGTAGTAACGCAAAACCACCAACACCATTTCTCACTATACCCATTCCCGTGATCTACAGTGATCTATTTTGCTAAAAATCAATTATTTTGACCGTAAAGAAGGTGCTAAATTAGTAACATATGAATCTAGTTTTGTATAAAACTATTGCAGAAACAGTTTGAAATGAGTTATTATAAATTTTGTCTTTAATGACTTACAAAGCAGTTTGAAGCAAGTAAGGCAAATCACCTACATTCACAGCTCATTCGCTTCCCTCTTACGTGAATTCTAGTGTACTAAATTTCTTAAATTATCACACTTATTTGAGACCATTTTTTTTGTTATTTTAAACATAATAAAAGTTTTGCATTACAAAATATTTATACAGCAAAGTGAGAAACGTTTATTAAAAATTTGTGTTTAAATGACCTTAAATGCAGTAATCCGTTATAGTCCACTCGAAGTGACCGGCCACTACCACACTACCTCCTTCCCATCCCCTTCCCGTGGATCTATTTATCTATTGCTTTAAAGATTGACTAATTTGGCTTCCATTTTTTTGCTATCATACTACTCATATTAGCTGTAAAATATTATACATCATATAAGGTAACTCAGCCTGTGTTAAATTATAATTAGGACTCAATTATAGGTCACTATGTCTGCTAATAGCCTATATAAGACTATAACTTATCTCTTTTATTCTCTCTTTTCTCTTCCTCTCTCTCTCTCTCAATCTCTCTTCTTCTCTACACTTTCATCTCCATCTCTCTCGTCACTCTACTAACAGTCATCTCTCTCTTTAATCTCTTTCTCGTCTCTCTCTTTTCTAACTTAGCCTTTACGCCGTGTAAATTTTAAATGAATAAAAATTCTACTTGGCCTTTAATATTCATTAATTTCGTTTACCCAGCTTCCGCTTCTACAAATGCTTTGTCGGTTGTGAATTTGCAAAACATTAACATCTTTATGATCAATACTCACTTTGTTTCATACGCTGAAACTTTCAATAAATTTCATAGTCTCGTATCAAATATGTCTCGCTGGATTAATCACTCTATACTATTTAATATATTATTCTTTAACTTGCTGGATCTTATCGCTGCAGGTAACTCGCACATTCACTCCACTTGCTGAGTTATATCCACTTGCTAAGTTTTCAATTATTACTCGACTCTTATTAAGCACGTCAAGCACATCACAAGCAGTAACTTGTCATACCTACCTATACCCATCACCCTTCAGTCACTACTACACTATTATATTATTACTTATACACAGATGTTCATATTGATACTATTTAGCTTTAAAGTTATAAAATTTGATCATTCATTTTTTGTAATTCTATAAATAAAATAAAATATAGTGCCTTGTATGCAAATATTATAGTAATGTGGAAATCATTCATAAAAGTTTGGGGTTTTTTGATTGATCACTAAATTCAGATAAAAGTAAGTCAACGCAAGACGCCCACTCATGCTTATTCCAAAATCACCCTCATGTGAATCTATATTGATCTAAATTGCTTGAAGTTCATATTTTGGTTCTTGTTTATTTGTTATTCTACATAGTCGATAAAAGTAAGTTCATATTATAAATAATAGTATACATTGAAAAGTTTATTTATAAAATCTATGTTTTTTATTAGACCCTAGGCAGTTAAAAGCTAGACATAATCTCAAATCATCCACCAACGTATGCCCCCTCACCTGAGTGAATTAGTTGATCTATCATAGTTTTTAAATTTATATATTTTTTTTTTATTTTTTTCTGATGTATTCCTCACTATTAAATCTCGGCAATTGACTATATCTCATTAAAACTAGCACTATACTCATTAATTTGTATTATTTGTCACTGTATTTTCGTAGGAATATGTATATCGTAAGATATAGGTAAAATCAATTAGAAGTTTACGAGAAAAACTGATCTACAAAATTCTTATTAAAGTGCTACATAGAATCTTTTTGTTTCATGTCATTAATCTCGTACGATTCACGTCCCAGTCTATACTTCACCCATTACCAGTTCACAGCCAACCATCATACCGCAACTCATACTGTTTTTAGTTGTTTTTCATAATGTTGCCAATACTACAGTTCATGAATTTTGTTCATGTTAACATTTATTCGTACTTCAGCCTGAATATAGTTAGTTTTATATCTATTTGTTCAGAAAAATGTCACGTTCTTGGCCTCAGATACCCTCCTGTTCACCCCGCTTGCTAATTTTCAGGAACAGTGCAGGTGCTAGGTTACGTTTGTTTGATTGGAATTGCTATATGTATATTTGTAGTGGCCTCATCGACTTGATAATTTAGCAATTTATTTCATAGTGAACTCGATTTGTCACAAATTTTTATGTAAAAAGAAACTTTTCTTTGAGTAGCTGATTTAGCTCAAGACGTAATCATGCTAGTGCTTAATTTCTGCTATGGCAGGTTCTGTTAACGTGATCATTAATACATGAATACCGTAACTGCAAATTGTTATGGTAGGCATGCTTCTCAGTTTAAATATGTTATGGTGAGCATGTTAAATTATTTTGCTATGTTATATCAGATTAGGATAGAGTATATTAGTTATTTGAGCAATAACTTAACCGCCTTTGATAGGTAGGACACTTTGCTAATGTCTGTATTTATTCGTAGTTCAATATATTAGATAGGTTAGGTCATGAATAATTTGTAAGGTTTTGTTAGATGTTACTGTGTTAACACCAATAGATATAATAGGAAAGCATGGAATGGTCAGGTTTTGTTGGGTAATGTTAGGTCAGTTACCATCAATAGGTAGGTCACTTTGCTAATGTTAACGTTTATTCGTAGATCCATAAGTTAGATAGGTTAAGTTATGTTAAGTAATTTTTGGTTTTGCTACATATTAGAATGTTAACAACTACTGATATGATTTAAAAGTATGGTAAAGTCAAGTCTTGTTTGGGTAATGTTAGGATAATTGCCATTGATAGGTAGTGCTCTTTGTTAACGATAACATTTATTCATATTTTAGCAGGTCAGCTATGTCATGTAATCCTCAGTTTTGATAAGTTATAATGATTTAAAGTATACATGCTAAGTTGTTTTGCTAGGTAATTGCATGTATTTTAGGTTAACAGAATTGAACTTCTAAATTTGATTTATGTATGAATTCTAATCTCCTCAAATGTTGATGTAACCCGAGCACAAGTACACTTAGAATACTTAATAGTCGATGGAGTTTCGATACATTTTAATCAAAGAGTGTTTTGAAAAGTAAATATATTTACTTTTGTTAGGAATACAGGACACTTTTGAATAGATATGCTTAAGGTAGGTTAAAGATGTCAGTTAGACAGAAATTGATAGTTAGGTTAAATGAAGTCAAAATATGATTAAAAACAATAGATCATTAGATCACGGTGGAGTAGGATGGTGCGTGTGGTGGTCTTGTGTTATTGTTTTACTGCTTTAGAGAATAAAACACAAATTTTTAATAAACTTTTAAATTTTACTATATTTTTTTTATACAAAGAACTTATTTCTATATATTTATACATGCGAGTTTAAAATGCAAAAAATTAAGTCAAAATAATACTAAAAGCAAAAGGTCAATATATCACTTTTGTGGTGGATAAGGTTGGGTGGTGGTTTTGCGTTACTGCTTTACTGCTTTAGGATCAGCAAAATTAATATTTTTACGTTACAAACAAAAAGAGTAACAAAAATAGAATATAAATATTAAAAAAATGAAACTTTTATAAAATATAGCTTAAAAATTATTAAAACTTAAAAAAAAAAAAAGTAAATGTAAAAAATTATAAAATAATTAAAACTTTAACAAATAAAATATATAATGTTTTTTTTAGGAAAATAAAAAATAATAAAGATAATTCTTACAAATAAAAAACGAGATAATAAAAATATATTAAAGTTAACACTTTCCAAAAGAAAACGGGATATAACTATTAAATATGTGAAAAGAATTCAAATGTAAATGTTAAAGGTAAACGAAAATATATTAGAACATAAAAGTTGACACTCAGAACAATTAGAAAACGGTGTACAATTATGACGTCACGTATATATAGCAGCATGCGGTACTGTTTATACCTGTGTTTGCTTGCTATGCCTTACGGAGAGGGTACATTGTACTGTTGATATGATTAGATTCAACACGTTGATATGTTAGGTTGTGTTAATGTCTGAAACGTGTTATTGTTAGCTTCTTGTTAATGTTGAACAGTATATTTGTTGTATTTGAACATAGTTAGAGTATGAGAGCCTGTTCTTGGGAATGATACAGGACCGCCTTTGAATTTATTCGTCGTCAGTTACCACGACAATTAAATATTAAGCAATTAAATAGTAAAGTGCCGTTAAACGCAATAGATCAACATCGGAGGAGAGTGAAAGGAGTATGGGGGGACATGGTTGCCACTCACTACATATTTATTGCTCTTAGAGTACTATATTAAACACACAATATCTCCTCTTTAATAAACTTTTTCCACTTTGCTATAATGAGTTATTTATAGGGAAAAACTTAATTTTATGTTTAATATCGCAAAAATGGTTGAATATCACTCCTAAACTATGATCTACACTACGAAGTCACAGAGGGGTGGGATCAGGTGGATCGTGGCGTTGCGGTTGACTCGCTTTTACTGCCCCTTCAGGGTCATTCAAGCACAAATATTAAATACAAAAACTATCAATGATAAGAAATGTTAATGAGAGTTATATGACGAAAAATATAATTAATTAAAGTGAACGCTCCTGCTCCGGCAACCCGGCCTTAGGTGGCCAGTGTGCGTCCCTGATGTGGTAGCGGTGCGGCAAGGATTTCCAACGTAGATATGTATTATCTCAGTAAAAAAAGATGCATCCCACCCGACAATATGCGTCTTGTTTTAAAAAATATACTTTTTAAAATTTTATTTAAAAATTTTTAATTTCACATTGTTTTATCATTTATTTTATATATTACATTATTATTTTTTTTATTTTTTTTTTTTGTTAATCATCTCTATTACACACCTATTTTTTATACTCGTGGGATATCATGAAATAATTAATTATTTTTTGTATAGATATATTCGAACGCTTACCCTACCTACAACTCACTCCCTCGTTTTCTAACCTGATTCTACTCGCACTTACTATATACTACTATTATATATATATGTTATTACTACTATAACTCATATACTACACTATCTTATATATATATATATATTACCTTATATTATACTATACTAACTCAACTATATACCTTATATAATATAACTATTACTACCACAATCCCCTACCCTACCCCTCATATATATAGTATATAATATATATATATATTTTAATTCCACTTTCAATATTCAAATATCATCTATAAATGTCCTAACAAACCTTGAAAATAGTACAATACATCCCACATTATAATACAGATCTCATATATATATAGTATATCTTATACATATATATATATACCCTACTTACTATAATACCTTATATAATCCATATATACTATACGCCAACATCATTACACTTAAGTCACTATATATACTTATAATATCTACCTATATATCCCACTCTATACTTATACTATATATATATATATATCTCACTACCTATACTCACTATTACCTATACCTCACATACCTATATATATAATATATATATACATTACCTATAATATACTATATGTAAAGAATCTTTTACTCAAAAAAATATTTACAATTACAGAAATATATATTTATTTAATATCGGAAAAACTTAAAATTAACATCCTAATTGGTCAAATATATTAAAATAATTACCTCCTGCTAACAACACGGCAGTAATGTTTCATATAATATTTAAAAAAGTTTGCAATAATTTTTTAACCTTTAGAAAACAATGCATTGGAGCAATCATGTTAATTCTTTATATTAACATACATAAATTTTTTTTGAAAATGAAAAATATCACTGATTTCCAAAGAATACTAAAGAAAAATGAAGACATTAAAAAATATATTTTATTGAGTGCTGATTTTTTTATTATTTATTATTTACTCACTTTTCAAAAGGCACGGTCGCTTACGGAGAATAAATAATTAATTAAATAACTTACAATTTATCAATGGTATACTCAACAGTACTGCAAATCCCAAAGACTGAGTGTTTTTGACAGCCTAGAAGGGTTTTGTTTCGACAGTAAGCACTAATCTGTTCCCTTGGTCTTATTTTCTATGCCCATCGTACTACAAATTGACTTTACGCTTATTTTGTGTTGGTTTCCTATCACTCGAAGTTATCCGATCCATGAGATTACATAACTTAGGAATCAACTTAAATTCCACGATTAGGTTACTTTTTGGCAACTAGCTCCTGATAACGTAAGTAACACTCTATCTAATATTTGAATACAAATTCCCAAAAATTCCTAAAATAAATATTCCTAATTTAATTGACTTACTACTTTAATCTATTCGGTACTTCACAATTAAACTATTTTTTTTTAAACACAAAACCCTTCTATCCTTCTATCTTTTTCTTTCATTTAATCTTTTCCAAATATTTCACTTTGGCTCTAATCTAAAGTACTTCTTATATTAAATCTAGAGTTACTAGCTTCTTGATGACGTCTTAGAAACAATCTAATCTTACATTCGATTAAATTATATTTTTCTCATTTATCAATTTTGGTTGGTTTTCTTCTATATAACGTACAAAAGTTAATAGTTTTCATAACTTTGTACCTGAGCTTTCCTCTTTAAATATTATATTCGTACATAAGCGTACAATATTCTTGTTCATTGATCTACTTTTCAAATAATAATCAAAAATAATAATATATAATCAATAAGTAATTCAAATAATAACCCATAATAATAGTATAATCAATATACTAATAATCCACATAGATACATCATGATAATTATTATACCATTAATAATAATTGATATAATATATAATAATATTAATAAATAAGTAGCACTTCTACCTATCTTCCACATTAAAGTTACTCTCAAATAAACTTCTTGCCTTCCCTGATTTATTTCGTTAAATTTCCCTCTCTCTCTCTCTTCGCTCCACTCTCTTCTTCTCTATATATTCCATCATTTTCTCTTCTCTTCTCTCTATCTTCCTCTCTTCTCAACACACACATACATGCCACATCAAGCATCACACACAACCGCGTCAAGCACAAGGACCCTCACACACCATCACACATTATATATTCACCAACACACATCACACCTAACAACACATTTGTTGCAGACAACAATTTCAAATCAATTTTTGTTTTTTCAAGTTAACTCCATAAGTATGAGATGTGGAACTAATACTCTGTCATTCCTATAAGAGAAATATTTTTATTATTTATTCTTTTTTAATTTATTAATTAATTTTTAATGTGCTAGCTTTTCTTGAATGGATTGGATTACTACTGCGCTTTAATTATTTTAATTGAATCTTTTAGTACTACAATTTATATACTATATATATAATATATAATATTAAATATATATATAATATCTTATATATATGTATAAGCTAGGTCTTTCATAATCATATTACTATATTATATATATATATATACACGTATATCCACTAAAATACCTAATAATATATATATATAATAGTATACTAATATAATTATTTAATATATATATATATATCCATACTATATTATATATATATATATATATATATATTACTATATATATATAATATTACTATACATAATTACTAACCAATCATATATCTATAATATACTCTAGTATATATATATTATACGTTAATATTACTATAATGTACTATAATACTAGTATTATACTATATAACAGTATACTAGTTCGCGAAAAACTTTCTTCAACTTTGATAAATTTTTCGTTTAAAAAATAAAGAATAAAAAAGATTTGAAGCTTTGTTGATTATTTTTATACTGTAAGATTATTTTAATTTTACCTTCTCTTATGCTCGTTATGAGATCCTTGCCAATGCTTTGTAAAATCAGCGCGATAACATGCACTGTTTAGACCACCGAGTAAAATAGGAGATATATATTGAATTCAACGACCCAAATTCATGACAAACTACACAACACTTTGTCATTACGTGGAGCCTGCGATCAGACACCGTATTCCCGCAATGTCGCATGAATTGCGATAAATGCTGAAATATATATATAATACTATTATATATTATTATTGCGACTTTATTATATCATATAATCTATATAGTAACTTATACTATTAGTATATATATATAGATTATTCAATATACTCATAAATATATATAATAATAATATCTATATAAATATATACTATATATATAGATATATATGCTTATATACTCTCATTATATATATATTATACTAATTAATACACTACCTAATGGACATGGTCTAAAGTGAATTTAGGGGCAAAGGTTTGAGTGAAAATATATAAGTTATATAGTATATATATTATATGTTATTAACTATATCAATCATATCATATAATAATATATCACTATATACTATCATATAGATTTAGCATATATATACTATATACCTATACTATACCTATCCCTTATCCTATACCTATAATCCTATGCGTCTTCAAAATTACTGCTACGTAATCAATGTTCTTTTATTTTCCTGTCATCTTTTTTTATATGGTTGTCTGCAGCTGAATAATTACAACGGTACGCCTCCGAGACTTGGATATTTATACCACAAGATTTTTGGCAGCCGCCAAATGCTATCTGAATAACCTGAAGTCTTCTAGCGAAGAATACTTGTCAGAAGATCACAGCTGTATAAAAGCAACAAGTGATAGCTTGAACCTTTAATGCCAATATGAAAACGAAAACACATTAAAACTTTACAACAAAAAGGAAATAACCTAAATATTTATTCATTAGTAATTACTACTTCCTCATCTTATACTATACAGAATTGATTGTATTTCTTCCAGTTTTCTACAAGGAAACTATTAGTCACATGTGAGAAAAGTAGAAAAGATTAAATATTATCGGTTTTATTTCACCCCAAGATTTTTTTGATTGAGTTATATATCTCTCACCTCCTTGCCTTACGCACACACAATATATTATATATATATATCTATCTTCATTATTACTATATACTATATATACATATATTACATATATATATACAATATGTACTATATACTATAGTATATATATATTATATATATATATAATGTATATATATACAAGGTATATATATATATATATTATATATATATATATATATATAATATATATATATATATCTATCAATATTATACTATATTATATATTCAATATTATAAAATAGTTTAACTTTTGAGGACAAGGCTATAGCAAGTATCATATATATCTTACTATTGAATTTATCTACCAAAATAGAAGATGTCTGGCCGATATGTGTTGTCAGTACTCACTTAGTCGTAATTGTAAAAATCAATAAATTCTGTCTTTTGAACATAGTTGAAGCCACTAAAATCATTTAGAATTTTTCTCTCTCAATAATACCATTTAAGGAACCAGTGAGACGCAATTACGGAATCCTCCATGCTACAAGGCTATTGTATCTACGAAATACTTTTTTTCATGCTTGACATAAGATGATAGAATCTATTTAGCTCCAATTCTTGCTGTAAACACTATTAAATTCTATTTTCAGATGCATATGTTAAGCATACATACTTGTTTATTAGAATAATCTCAAAGTTTTCGTCATTTTTTTCAACTATTATTGGTATACTATATTAGTATTTCTTTTGTTCTAATAAATGAGTTCTGCTTACAAATCTATTTTGCCTCCTCCCACAAGATTGATTTCACTTGTCAGATATTAATGCTGACGCTCTTCTTTACCCTACCTCCCTCGACCTTAAAGCAACAAGCGTTTTTTAATATTCTAACTAAGCTCTCTTATCATATTACGCATATTTTACTGCCTTAAAGAAACGTAAGCCATTGCAGTAAACAACTTTCTTGAAAATAATTCGAATGTGTATATTATATATCTTCACGGTTTATATTACGCTACTAGATTATACTCTAGTATTATATTATAGTAGCTATATCAATTATCGCTACTTATATATATATATCCACTATCCCTCACTCTATATCACCTACTAATTCACATAATACTACCCCCATATCACACCCCCCTCATACTATATATACCTCCACCTATACCCCTACCTCACCACCTAATATACTATACCTACCTCACCTATCCTACTAAACTATCAACTAATATACCTATTATCACATCTCACCCTTAACCTACCTATACCTAACGCCCCTCTACATACCTATATACCCTCTACGCCTATTCCCCCATACACCTATATTCTACATCTCAGTACACGACTCTATTTGTCACTTAATTTACATCCTATGACTAAATCTATGCACAAGATTCGAAGACACTATCACAGAAACGCTACTATACCATCATCTTTTCACACATCATTAAATACTTAACCCTAGACATATCTGAGCAATTTACTACTATCTTTTCGCCTCCACAATCACTACTCACACTACACTATACACATAATAGCTTACCAACCCCCTACACTATATATCACTATCGCTAATCACTCACCTATATATATACCCCTAATATCTCTACTATACCCCTATATCTACACCTACTCATTACTTAACCTTATACCCTACCTATCCACTCTCTATCATTATACCATCACAATATCTACAATATTCCCCCCACCCTCTCACCTATATCACACCTACCTACTACCACACCTCGGTTCTCATAAGTATCTACTCCTAGACATGCACACTCCTCCTGGAACAAAACAACTATTACTCACAGCACTGCGGTTGTTATTACTTCTGCATCATTGTTCGCCATCGTCTCACCGAATATCCCCATGAAGACCTTACGGCCGAATTATTTTTTCTATATCGTCTTAAAAACCTATCTAATTTCTTCACATTAGTATATATCACCTTAAGTTGGTCTAAGCGGAGCGGCGCCGGGATCCGGTCGGCGGTACGTTAAGTAAGGCTTTACATTAAAGTTATTTAAGGTTAGATAGATATAAATAAACATAAGCGCTTTTTTTCAAATATTTTTATTAGGTTTTCGAAAGTTCTTTTCTACTGAAATGAATGCTACGGCAGATATCGAAAACACGGATTGCTTATTTTTTTTTCTTAATAATTTATAAACAGATGCTATTTTTTTCTTATAATTTTAAGCTAAGATTGCGTTCGTTAATTGTTGTACGAAAAAAGAATAATTAATTTTAATTTTAGGCACCGGTGTTGCCGGGAGCCCGCGATAGTCCGCGGGTGGTCTGCAGTGCATTGGGGCAATGTGTATACCACTCTACGGTATTCTTTAATTAAAAAAAAAGTGTCATGGCGTCTACATTTATTCTAAAAACTACGTACATACATCAAATTTAAACTAAAATCAATTGCCTAAGCAGTAGTAATGACCACAGAAGTCAAGCCAGGTTGGAACGGGGTTCCAGGACCCCCAGCGTCTTTCCTGAGGTGTTTTCCAGCACCTACCCTGTGTGAGCTACCTTCCTGGGTACTTTTCATGTCTGGCGTTTCACCCTGGGGTAGTACCCTGAGGTACTACCCCAATACATGTACATTCGCCATGTATGTGGGTGAGTGTATTTATGCCTAAGCATATGCTCATGTACTTTCATGATCGTTTTTCCCTCTACAATCATTTGTTCATCACCTACCCCCTTTTCTTCCAGCTTATGACGTCATCACTCAGCTACTTTCCTGGATGTATTTTAGACCTAACCCATGTACGTGGCGTAGCCACGTACATGAAAGTAGGTGAGCTACTTTCATGAAAATAGCTGTGCTACTTTCATGAAAGTAGCTATTCTATGACGTCATCACAAGTGTTTATGCCGTTCCTGAGTGTGTTTATGCTGTTCGTATGACGTCATTACTCAGCTACTTTCATGAACTTTCATGAGTGCTCATAGGCCGTTCATATTCCGTTCTATCCTATAACGTCACGCTATGAGGGTGAACAGTGGTCTGATGTGGCAAGACAATGTTGCATGCACTGGTGCAAATGTTGCAAATGATTGTTTTGCAACATTTGCAACATTTTGCAACATTGGTTTTTTCGGCGTTTTCGATGACTGGGAAGCGTTTGAGCTCACCCCCGAGGCTCCAACGTGCACGCGATCCGCAGGCGCGGAACCCACGCAGACGCAATATTTCGCGGGTTGTGCGGAAACATTTTATAAGTTTTTACAGACTTCACTAAGGATCATAAAGCAGTTTCTATGCGAGCTGCACATGAGGACCCCCCCTTCACCCCTCTGTGCGATAGTCTTTACTTCTCTTCACTCAAGCTCTACTGTTTCAAGTTCTAGCAGTACACACATTTGCAACGAAAATAATCATAATAGTCCTTCATCTTTACGCTGCTTTTCAGATATTCCATCGTGTAAGGATCACAGGAGCATTTTTGTTTCTTCAAGGCCATTCTTAAATATAGATTGGGTATATAGGTTTTGAAGGTTTTGAACTTTTATTAGATATAATCCAAATTGAAACATAAGGTCAAGGTGCGAAAACTTTAGAAGTTTGCATTGCATTTTGTGATGTGGAAGTCGCAAGTAGTAAACTGTATGAAGTGATTGAACGTCGCTCCACAGATTCACAATTCATACTCTGGCAGTTTTCAAATTTCTGTGTCCAGACTCCCACTATCTTTAAAAGTTACGACTCCGGTTACCTCTTGAAATTTAACCTTTTGACTCTCATCGACTCCATCTGTTTCAGAATTTATGGCCGGTGACTTCCGACTCCTACCTTCGACCTTCCATCTCTCTTCAAAATTATTTATCCTTTTTTGACCCCGTTTCTCCCGACTCCCTCGACTTTCCCCCGATTCGGTTCCTTTCCACTCCCGTTACTCCGACATTCTTGAGCTTTCGACTCCGACTCCACAACCCTGCTGAACTATAAGCACTGGGTTCCTACTCAGTGAAGCACTGTGTTTTCCTAGTCTACTGGACAGTTGCGTGGTCTCTATCTGCAGTTTCAAGGCTATTACGTAACCTGGTTCTATACCGTGGATTAGAATTGAGACTTGGGTTTACCTTATTTTCTTTCTCGAAAGATCATTACAGTCTAGTCTGGTGTCTGGTGCACTGTTGGCTGGTCTACCATTATAGGTGTAGTCTATGCTCACAGTCCCTGTGACTATCTTATTACTTTTTACGATTTTATTCACGGTCTAATGTGAATGGAGAGCGAAGTTTACCTCACTCTAAATTTCAGAGAATGGTCTACCTCTCTGTGTATAATGGCACTCATTCTATTCTAGGAAAACGCACCTCGGCCTATGCTCTTCTGCACATATTCCATCGAAGGACTCTTCCCAATGAAGCTTTAATCATTCCATAAGAATCAAAAAATTACAACAGCAATTACAATCAGTTTTCATCACTGAAGTTTCAAAAACGTTTCCTCACCATAGGCGAGAGTCTTTCTTGCATAAGTCTTGAAGACATAACAGGATATAAGGATAAGAAGGTGATCGAACGAAATGGGCTCAACAGAATAAGGAAAAGGATAGGAAGCTAAGAAAAGGTATGTAATGTTTGATTCATCTACAAGTCGATCAGGCATACGAGTAAGGAGCTAACTGCTGGAGGTCATTCTTGATAGAGAAATGGTATTCAACTTCACTATCTGTATCTTGAGAATTAGAGGAAAACCACTGGCTGCGCTGAACGTTGAAACCACCAAGAATGATTGTTCCTGAGAAAGGAAAAGAAAAAGGAATGTGTTGAAATTTGGAGCATAGCTAGCCTAAGAATTTCGTAGAGTCCGTGGAGTTAAGAGACAGAATTAGAAGATAAATTAATAAAAAATTGACAGGATTGACCGAACCATAAGGAAATAAATACGGAAGACTCGAAATCTGAGAAACGATAGCAAACAGCATCAGTATGCACATAAAGACAACAACTGCCATTGTTAGAAAATTCAGTCGGAGAAAACAGAGAGGAGCTTGCTCTCAGAAAATACTCAAGCACATGAGTTTCCGTTAAGAATAGGAAATGATGTTTAAAGGAGGAGAGGTGTTGCAAACAACCAAAGTGGAAATTAGAGTAAAGACCGCGAAGGTTGCAGGAATTAATGAAGAAAGATGACCGTGTGTTACTAAAGGAGTCCCCATTTCAATGTTAGAAGAATGTGAACGGGATACCGATAGGATGAAGAGAGATAAAGAGAGAGAGAGAGAGAGAGAGAGAGAGAGAGAGAGAGAGAGAGAGGAGAGAGAGAGAGAGAGAGGAGAGAGGGAGAGAGAGAGAAGAGAGAGAGAGAGAGAGAGAGAGAGAGAGAGAACTCTCCTTTTCATTATAATTACTGAATACTTAAAAGGATTCATGATTTTAATAAAAATATTTCGTTTTCAATTTTGCAGATTCTGTTTAATACTAAAGTGTTTCAAAATAGAAAATATTTTTTAATTACCGTAATTGCAAATTTAAATAAAAGTAACTCTCATCTCAATCTCAGTACGCTACCTTCCATTTATATATACTATTACCTTACCTCATATCTCTACTCTATATATATTATATATTCTATATAGATACAATCTATCCTATCTCATATTATATATATATTAGTATACTATATCCTCCTCTTCCCTATTCTCTCTTTACCGGTTACGAACTAATTGACACACGATTTACGTATTTCTAATAATATCACACAATCTTATTGTTACACATTAGGACTTATAATTTATCCTCTCAAATAAGCTATTGAGGTTTATTACTAGGGTTAATAGTCAGGGTATGGGAGTAAGCGGTCATGACGGAGGGAGCGTAAGAGAGAGAGAGCCAACTATTAAGTATAAGATAGGAAATGAAATAGCGAGACAGAGTAAGTTAGGAGATGCGAGGTAAGAGAAGTAGTAGAGTATTAAGAGGAGATATGAGTAAAAAGAGAGAGAGATAATAAGAGATGAAGATAGATAGATAAAGAGATATATTATAGTATAAGATATAGTAGTAGAGAGTAGATAATATTAGTATAA
The DNA here is from genome assembly GCA_015478945.1 of Trachelipus rathkii. Lineage (NCBI taxonomy): Eukaryota > Metazoa > Arthropoda > Malacostraca > Isopoda > Trachelipodidae > Trachelipus > Trachelipus rathkii. The sequence goes on from JABUQX010055417.1 coordinate 19,737, forward strand.
GGTATTATAATACTATCATGATATATCTGAGTAAATAGATATATATGCTATTTATATATACTTATCAATCTAGCTCATAGAGATTTATTCCAAAACAGATATTTCTAATATTATAATATATATGATGACATATAGCAACAAGGATTATTATCTAATTGCTGTATAAATATATAATTATAATACATATTTTTGTATAATATTATTTTATTATAATTACTTACTTATAATATTATTATAAATATATATATAATATAACATATATATAATATATAATTATAATATATTATATTATAATAGGACATATATATATATACTATATTATATAGTATATATATTTCCTCCTCCCATATGTATATAGTTTACTATTATCAGCATTATACTCTAGTTACATTTATATATTCATTAGTATATTTCCTTTGCTTAGATTCTGTACTGTATCATTGTAGTCCTATTATAATTAATTATCTATATATTATATTATAATATATATATATTATATATTATCATTATTATATATTTTACTTACTATTTATATATATATATATATAATGAGGAATTACCTGAGATTGTTAGCTATTCTTCAAATAAGAGCTTTTGCAATTACGTAATAAACTAAATATTTCTATTTTGAAACACTTTAGTATTAATTAAAGCAGCTTCACAAATTGCCAACAACGCTAATATTTTTATTAAAATCATGAATCCCTTTAAGTATTCTCCAGTAATTAAATACTGAAATAGGGAGATAGTCCTCTCCTTATGACTCTCTAATCTGTATCATCAAACTTTTTATATTCTTTCCTTCATTCCCAAAATTAAATTGGGCCTGTTATCTTTAAATATATTACTATCCACTTTTTATTTAATAATTATTATATAAGGCAAACGATGAGTTCTGTTGTCCTCCGATTGCGTCTCAACGTTTGAGTGAACATGCTACACATTGGTTTTACTCATCAATTATCGAACTCTTCGAGTGTGACTAATCAGATTGGGTTTCTTCTTATGCCTAAAGCATCTTTCTCAAGGCAGTAAGAGCCTTCTCTTTGGGAGTTTGTGTATGAAGAATCTCAGATGGCTCAAGATTAATTATTGAACCTAAACTAGCTTTTTTTTATAACTGACCTTTTCATTGCATATATATACTATATTATATATATATATAGTTATACATATATATATATATACTATATATATATATATAATATATATATACTATATCTATAATAGTATATATATATATATAATAGATATAATATTATATATTTATACTTATATATATTTACTATATTATATATATATATATACTTATATTATATAACTTTATATATATATATATATATACTTATATATATCATATAATATATCATATATATATAATATATATATATATATTATATATTATGATTAAACGATACGAAAATTTGACTGCCCAGAACCATAAAATAACTGCTATTCTTTAAAGAAAGTTACTTAATATCCCCCAATAACGCAAAATCATGACTAGTTCGCCTTATTTACATAATTGGTAGCACTCCCTTTAAATTTCTCTTGTCTCCATCCTCTTTCAAACCTCCTTAGAACACTTACCTACGCTTTTTTCGGGGAGAAATTTGTCTATCATTTGGCAATGTGTTCCAAGTATCTCCGATGGCAGATACAGCATTGGCAGTGTATAGAGATGTCCATGTATTTTAAAGACCTCTTCTTGAGGGACTGAACGTTCTCTAAAGGGTTTATATCGGGAATATGACCTGTCCAATCATGAAAATATTCTACACCAATATCTCTGAGCCATATTTGACCACTTTTAGCTGTATGCGAAAGAGCCCCATCATGCATGAATAGTATGCTCCGCTTTTCTCAGAGGATGCCTCCAGCACATCATTCAACAGCTCATAATAGTTGTACTGGTTCATGGATTGATTTTTAGGAAGGAAAAAAAAATTCCCATACACCATCATATTTAAAGGAATCCCACATCATAACGCTAACTGGATGTTTTACAGTGGCACATGTGTATTGAGGGAGTGTAGAATCAGAACCAAGTGGATGGTATACTTGCTTTAGCCACTACCTGTTACAATGAAAGTAGCTTCATCAATCCACAACACCTTTTTCCAGTCATTGACAGTCAA
>JABUQX010055418.1:2500-42500 GCA_015478945.1 Trachelipus rathkii
TTAGTCGGTCAGCTGACTTGGAAATTTCCAACTGATTTCATTAGATTTTGACGTTTGATACGTTCAAAACTAGGGTTAATGTTAAGGTCGGTGCAGACCGAAATTAAAAAAGGTCTTGCAAGACCGTTTTGAAGGTTTAAGTCCCCAAAAGGGGGGCGGAGCCCCAAGAGGGGGATTTTTGGTTCCTGAAGGTTTTAAATGATCGATAGATCATTTTTGATGATTCCAATCGATTTATCGTGATCGATGTACCCCTATATCGACGTTTAAATCGTCTTTCTACATGCTCTGGTTGACTTGTTTTACATATAAAAAATATTAATCGAAAGAAATAATTACTATAATGTAACATGCTCGATTAATCGTGTAGTATTCCTACAGCGTTGAGAGCCCACTTCTTTTCGCTAGAAGGCAATATAAGCTATCGGTCTGAAACTTGGAATATAATCTATGTATGTGTTAAACTGATCACAGGCGAGTTTTGGTGACCCTAGGTCACCCCTAAGGGGGTGTTGCCCCCTTATCGCCAAGGTCAAATTCGTCCTGAAACCATGTTAGGCTTAACGTATCGGGCTAAAATTTGAATGTGAGCTATATGATGACGTAATCTCGTCGGAGGACGAGATTACGTCCTCTGCGTCCCCCCATTTTAGGAGCGGGACGTTCGCCCCCTTAAAAAAATTTAAAATTGTCTAGAAGACTATAAACCTGGTGACAGGGTAAAGGGGAGTCGGAGTCGGAAGTCGGAGTTGGAGTTGGATTCGGCTTCGGAGTCCAGGGCACCCCCCCGGAGGGGGGTCTCAGTTTGAAAAAAAAAGAAGAAATGGAATCCAAAACAGAGGAAGAAGAAGAAGAAGAAGAAGAAGAAAGGAAGAATTAGGAAGGAAAAGAAGAAAGGAAGGAAGGAGGAGGAAAGGAGAGAAGGAAGAATAATGAGGAAGGAGGAGGGCTGGAGAAGATTCAGAGTCAAAAGTACCGGGCTCGGTGTTTTGGAGCGGATATGCGGTTTGCATAGTTAATAACAGGTCGTATAACATACAGATGTTGGTGTCCTTATATGGGTTATTGAGGTCGTAGGAGTTCGAATATGAATGTTATAAGTCCGTATAGGGGTTTAGGACCCCAACTTAGTGGGGGTCTCGACTGAAAAATAAGAGCACAGAGTGCAAAAAACAGAGGTCGAAGGAGGAAGAAGAAAGAAGGATGAAGGAAGAATAAGGAGGGAAAAAGAATAAAGAAGGAATCTGACCTCAGAGGATCAGGTGTGAAAGATGCGACCTGCTGGCTCGTGCGTGCGAGTTATAAATATTTGTTGTAATGATACAATATTGCGTGTCTATATAGTTATTGGGTCTGTAGATTTTCGAAAATAATGGTTTCAGAACCGATCAAGAAAAAAATAAAAATAAAAAAAAATAATAAAATAAATAAAATTCTTATTTTTTTATGTTTTATAACTTACAAATTTTTACGTTTTTACATGCCCTAAATCAGTAAATCAAGTAAATCAATCACCAGTCCAGGCCACATCGCCACCCTTTCCTGCCCAGTTGTGATCTACCTTGATCTATTGACTCTGTTGATTCAAATCACATTTCGAGTCATCATTTTGGGTAAACATACATAAAATCAAGCTATTCGTTTATTACAATAAGATCAATCAATATATGGTTGAACCGTAATCAAAGTTTCACATTAATTAAAACTTACTTAGCACATCTAAACTATGAATATAAACCAAAAAGACAAACCTGACACGCCTTAAACATTGAATAAACTGTAACCGTTATCATAAGTTCACAACATAAAAACCAGTAAAAGTAACCAACATAGATTACAAAACGTACCCTATTCAACTTTGTCAAAACATATCTCTAACAATAAATTTAACGTAAACCTTACACTGACACAGTAACATTTAGCAAAAATTTATCAAAACATTGGTTAACTATCATACTGATCAACGCATATACTCTAACATAATAAGGTTTCCACATCAATAAAGCTAACATGGCGTAACATGAACTAAGAAAATAATGTACAAAGACAAATGGGTGTAAGCGGGCTTTACCCCTCCGAAGGAGGGGTAAGGCCTCAGCCCTTCGGGCTTAGGCCTATAGCCTGCTTACACCCCTTCGGGGTGATCCCCCCTCGCCGGATTCACTCCCTTTCAAAGGGGGCATCCCCCTGGGTTTTCTCTTGGAAGGTAGTGTGTTGCTTTAGATACATCTTGGTTAAGAAAACTGTTTATTCGGTAGGGTATGTAAAAACGTAAATTTGTAAGTTATAAACATAAAAAGAATAAGAAATTTTATTTATTTATTTATTTATTTATTTATTTTTTATTTTTATTTTTTTTCTTGATGGTTCTGAAACCATTATTTTCGAAATCTACAGACCCAATAACATATATAAAGACACCAATATTGTATCATTACACAAATATTTAATAACTCGGCACCGCACCGGAGCCAGCACCGGTGCATCTGTCAACACCTACTCCTCTGAGTCAGACTCCTTCTTCATTCTTTCCCTCCTTATTCTTCCTTCATCCTTCTTTCTTCCTCGTTCGACCTCTGTTTTGCACTCTGTGCTCTTTTTTCAGTCGAGACCCCCCTAATGGGGGGTCCTAGACACCCTATACGGACTTATAACCATCATATTCGAACTCTACGACCTCAATAACCCATATAAGGACACCAACATGTTGTTATACGAGACTGTTTATTAACTCTCACCCGCACCGGCTCAACACCGGAGCCGGTTATGGACTCTGACATCCTTCTCAGCCTTCCGTTCCTTCCGGCGTTTCTTCTTCCTTCCTCCTTTCCTCCTCCTTCCTTCCTTTCTTCTTCTTCCTTCCTCATTCTTCCTTTCTTCTTCTTTCTTCTCTTCTTCTTCTTCTTCCTCTGTTTTGCATTCCATGCATTTCTTCTTTTTTTTCAAACTGAGACCCCCTCCGGGGGGTCCCTGGACTCCGAATCCGAATCCAACTCCAACTCCGACTCCACTCCGACTCTTTACCCTGTCTCCAAGTTTCATATCTTCTTACGATTCAATTTTAATGTTTTTAAGGGGGGTGGACGTACCCCCTTATGGGGGGACGCAGAGGAACGCTAAATCTCGTCTCCAGACGAGATTACGTCAGTCAATAGCATCATCCAAATTTCACTATTGATACGTGAAGCTAACATGGTTTCAGACGAATTTGAACCTTGGCGATAGGGGGCAACACCCCCTTAGGGGTGACCTAGGGTTCACCAAACTCGCCTGTGATCAGTTTTAACAACATACATAGAATTATATTCCAAGTTTTCAGACCCGATAGCTTTTATTCCCTCTAGCGAAAGAAAGTGGGCCTCGTTCAACCTGTAGGAATACTACAACGATTAAATGAATGTTAATTATTGAGTAATTATTTTCTTCGATTGTATTTTTAATGCTAAAAAAAAACCAAGCCAGAGCACGTAGAAAGACGATTTAAACGTCCGATATAGGGGTAATCGATCACGATAAATCGATTGGAATGATCAAAAATGATCCTACGATCATTTAAAACCTTCAGGAACCAAAAAAACCCCTGATGGGCTCCGCCCCCTTTTGGGGGACTAAACCTCTGAAAACGGGTCTTCCAGACCTTAAATCCGGTCTCACCGACCTTTAAAACCCTAGGTTTGACGTATCAAAACGTCAAAAATCTAATGAAATCATTTAGGAAATTTCCAAGTCAGCTGCCGACATGACTGAAATTTCCAAAAACCTTCGAAAATGGTTTTCAAGTCTTTGCCTTCGCCGTGCAGGGCTGCCAATGGGAAAAATCCCAAAATCCTAAACCGGAGTTTGGATCTTTACTGAATTTATGGACAGAATGCTAAAAAAAGTAACTAAAAAATGTTAAAAAGTTGTTAAAAAAAAAATGCTTTAAAAGGCCAGAATTTAAGGATTAGGTTTTCAGTATTTAGCGACAAAATCTGGAAAAACGCTTAAAAAAGTAGCAAAATTAGTAAAAAAAATGGTAAAAAATTAGTAAAAAAGTCAGGTGGGCGCAAAAGAGGCCTATGGGTGAAAAAGGTCAGTTTGCGGTAGTTGATCCACCCCTTACTTAACTTATATATATATATATATAATATTATATTATATATATATATATAATATATATAGTATTATATATATATATTTAATATATATATAATAATATTATATATATTATATATATTATATATATATATATATATATATATAGAGCATAGAGAGAGAGAGAGAGAGCACGAATAGTAAAAAGTTACTGGAGTCTCCACTGATATATATCATATATATATATATATATATATATATATTATATTAGATATATATATATATATATATAATATATATATATATATATATATATATTATATAGTATATAATATTATATATAAATAGATATATATATATATATATATATATTATTATATATAATATATATATATTGCAATGAAAAATGCATAACCCTTGTTTATGTTTGTTCAATCTAATATTTAAGATTAAACTCGAAACAAAAGATACCATTACAAATTATTGCAATAAATTTACACTTTGTAATAGGCTTTATTATTATTATTATTATTATTATTATTATTATTATTATTATTATTATTATTATTATTATTATTATTATTATTATTATTATTATTATTATTATTATTATGATATTATTATTATGATTAATATATTATTATTATTATTATTTATTATATTATTCATATATTTATTATTATTATTATTATTATTATATTATTTATATTATTATTATTATTATATTATTATTTTTATCTTTTTCTTGGCAAAATGTATCTCGTTATTGAAATAAGTATTTTAATAGTGGTGGCAATAGTGGTGGCAAATAGACAGCAGTGACCAACCTTCTTTAAAATTATAAAGATGTAAAATCCGATGTACTGCGATTGGTAGATAGATAGATAGATAGATAGATAGATAGATAGATAGATAGATAGATAGATTAGATAGATAGAATAGATAGATACGATAGATAGATAGATAGATAATAGATAGATAGATAGATAGATAGATAGATAGATAGATAGATAGATAGATAGATAGATAGATAGATAGATAGATAGATAGATAGATAGATAGATAGATAGACAGATAGAAAGATAGATATTTGCATAGGCTTTCTTATAAGTTTACAATTAATAAAACAAACAGTCGGCAATAATATTTGTTGTATTCCAAAACGAAATATAATTTTGCATTTCTTAATAGTTTTCCGATTATTTTCTCATTTTCCCCCGATTAAATTAAACAAAATCATCGAAAAACTAATCAAAATTCCCTTTCATTTTCGGAATTTATTTTATTCGAAGAAATTGTTAAACGAGGAATTTTATATTCCAATTAGAGTTTCATTCGCCGTACTGTGCCTTCTAAATGTTTGTCTGTATGTGTGTGTAAAAAGAGTTTCGATTGCATTCAACATTCATTGCAAGGCTTGCAATAACTTCGAATGCCTTCACTATTTTACAGATAATTCATTTTTCTATCTTACATTAAAATTAATTAAGAAATATGGTAAAGGAAATATTTCATATTATTGTGCATTTTCTTCTCTACTCTATTTTATTTATTTAGATACTTTTTGAAGGTTTGGAACCAACCCCTGATTTTTCAGAAAATAACGGTTTCTTATGTTTAATAAGCAAATACTAATAAAAGCATTTAGTATTAGTATTTTTATTAAAGAGAAACTGGCAAAGGTTACGCTGTCAATAGGACAACTTAAAATGATGCAAAAAAAAAAAGAAAAAAAAGAAAAAAAAACAACGAAAATTTAAAGGTTTTTTAAAGCAATGATTTCGAATTTTGGTGAAAGCCTCAAAGCCCTTGCAAAATATACTTGTTACAATAAGAGCTCCTTTTCTCTTTATTAATATGAGCCAATTGGGCCTAAATATGTAATAAATTTTTCTCATTTCAACCTTTATGTTTACCATAGGCCTAACGTTGGAGAAGGTCTATTGTTTGCCGGTATATTAAATGAGGATTTTCCAGAAGAAGCATCTAGAGCATAAGACATATTTGGCTCCAAGCGATATTACCAACCCCCCAAAATTCCTTAATTAACTTTTAAGCTTCGATGTAATAAAGCAGCTTCATTTTTTAATTATTTTTTCATATTAATGGGGCAATTTCATTCCTATTCAGATTAGGTTTTAGGCTTAAAAATATTAGATTTACGATAAGCAACAGAGTATTCGCAAACCAAAAGACAAAACAAAGAAACTTGATGTCATTATTTTTCATATAAATTTGGTGAGGGGAAATTTCATCAGGAGGGGATTCTTGAAATTCTTATTAAGTGGAAATTTTTTGTCGAGTTTTACGTATGAGAGGGAAGATTTGAGTGTTCATCTATTATAATATATTATTCGGGAATTACATTTAATGAAGTGTTTTGTAAAAATGACAGAAATCATATGTGCAATTAATGTAGTTATTCAAGTTTATAAATCTTTAAATTGGTAGGAACTGTTTTTTATACTTTTAGATACATTTAATTTTTTTCCTTATTTATATTTTTTAATTTTTACCCATAAAATAAAAATGTTTTATAATCGATATATGTTTAACTGATAAAATCTTGTAATCTATGAAATACTTGTATCATATTTTATTATTTTCATTTCTGTTTCTGCAGACCCTATGGGGTCAGTTATCAAGATGACAGGTTAAAGGAATTCTGGAGCAGACTTACGGTAGATATTTTTGATAAGGCATTCAGAGGATTGTCATGAATTCTATAGTCTGCCTAGATATGTAAGATTATGTCTTTATGATACAAAGATCGACTCGATGGCATCTTAACGAACATAGAAAAGTTGATTAGCCAGTGTTAGGCGTTATTATTAATCAAGGCATTAAAACTTATCATTATGCTATCACATAGCCTAATTATTATTTAATGTTCTGTAACAGCTTATGATTTATTAGGTGCTTAAATCTCATTCTGATAACTCACAGCATTTGAATTATAAATTTTTGATGCAGCTATTAATTATCTAAAAGGTCATAGAACGTCATTGCTAACTCAAGAATTTGATTTAATTTATATGTCTGAGTGCAGTCTTGAATGTATCCTAAAGTACTAAAATCTATCTTTAATATTCTATTGAGTATTTGAATTGTATGAATGACTCGTGTAATGTAAGTACGCCGTAATAAGACTTGATCTTGTATCTAATCAATAGTGAGATTTGAATTGTGATACTGATTAGTTATATTAACGAAAAGTACTTGGTATTATACTAAATTTGTGATATACATCAGGATATAGAAGTATTATAGAATATTTTTAGATGTCGATATGATGTAGTTAGAAAATGTACCCTTAATCTAATGAATGAGATTAATAATTTGTAAATTTTTACTTAATGTTCTGTAGCATGAACTAGCAGTGCAACATGGAAAACTTTCACATTCCTAAACTTTCAATATCTATCTCATACCTTAGATGAGTGTCGATCTTAGGGATGACTCATTACTAACTGGGTTTATAAGGATGAGGCTCGGATATCAGTGTATGAGTACATCCAGTCTATCAAAGTAAGGTTTTCAAAACTCATAATACGTTCTCGCTTTGGGGCTGTGCCCGCGATGTTATATATTGGGCCCTAAAGGCGCAATCTTATAATTAATAAAATATCGATATAGCTATGTATGCATGACATTGAGATATATTACGTACTATCATTAATAGCAATGGGCTTTTTTCCGGCTCTTTTTAGTCATTTTTAACAGCATTTGACGAAATGTCATAGATAAATTTTCATGTAGTCACATGGATTTCAAGTACCAGTGTGTCATATCCTCTGTCTATCCTAAGCATCTATATTGCACCTAATTGAACCTTTTTATCTCCTTCAAAACTTGTTGGGCTTGTTCATCAGTATTAATTCATTAAGCTGTGGACAAATATGTAGATTATATCTGATTATTCTAGATTCTAGAAATTGCAATCAACATGTCAGCTATATAAGTTCTCTGCATGAACTGGCAACTTTTGCTAACTTTTATATTCTGGAAGTCAAATTTTTCTTTAGACTTATATATTATTTATTGTATTATTGAAAATTATCTCTATCTCATTATTATTATAAGTGAATGATGTAAAAAATCAGAATAACGTATTTAATGTATTAGACTTGGTATCACATTGTTATTCTTATTTACTGGGGCGGGCGACCTATACAAATAATGATTTGAATTACTATTGATTTCCCCTTATCTTTGCTTAACATGTCCCTGACACTTTGGTAACTAATTATTCTTTCGATGTTGTATCTTGCATCATTCTTTATCTGTGATATGCTCTCTGTTATCATCTCATTATTCAACTGTACCCTTCATTCGTGAGTACTCGAGTTCAAAGCTCACTTAATAGTCTACGCTTTATATTGTTATAGCCCGATATGGAGTACTGGCTATTGATATAGATCAGGGTTTTTCATCGACTACATCATGTAAATTTTAATGCAGAAAAACTACGCCAATTTTTAATTTTGAGTGAGTAAAAAAGAACTGACTGTTGAACAATGTACGTCGTTTTGCATCTGCAACATATTGTGACATATCATTATGTAATGACTCACACGATCATCCTGATAAAATTATATTTTACTTTATTAATGTATTACGGACGTGGTTGTTTAATTATATAATCATAATGCATGGTGAAACTTAACTATCGAAAACTTTTGTTCCGGTATAGCTAAATCGTTATTCTCTATCCTATACCGTGCAAGTGTGGCGTGCTCAGCTTGTCCGAGGAGCCCAACGTCTTGAGAGTAATCACTGGTGACGCGCCCTAATGTCGTCTACATAATTTTCTAGTTGATCAAATGTATTTCAGGTAGGTTCTTAAGATTCGAATGGAGTATTTTTTTGTATAGTGCATTCACGTATATCTGAACAGATGTCTGCAGTTATGAATTGATACCGTGAGAAACTGTCCATTATCCTAACAGGGAATATCAGTGTTAAACACAGAGATAATAAATGAAACCAATTATCTTGTTAACTTTATACAAATCTTAATAAAAACTAATTCATAATAAGAACAATATCCATCTATAATAATTTATAGTTTTTGATCTACGATAGAAAAACGGTTTGCAGCTATCGTTTCAGGTTGGGGTCAATTCACGATTAGAAAGAGCAATTATTGTAATAATTAACTGATCTAGAGAGAGGATGCAAAAGAATAATTTAGATTGTATATTGGTGATAATAAGAAGACTTATATAGTTTTGTGCGTACACTAAAACTGTGTGTGTTTATGTATTAATAATTAATTTTTAGTCAAGTTTTTTTTAGTGAAAAGTTTTTGCAAATATGGAGATATATGTATTAGTTCGTACTTCAGATTTGCGGAGCGAGATTATAAATGCTTTTGAAGCTACACATTAGCTATATGTAATTCGGTTCGTGGAGTCGTGCCATGGGAATTCCTTCTTGTGTTGTTTATTTAGGAAATGAGTTTTGATAATACATTGTCTAGTGATGTGTATAGATTGTGGTCGCGTGATAGGAAAAAATATCGTATTTCTAGATGTGATTACTTTAACACTACAGTACTCATAAAAAAATTTTGAGCAATAGCGGTGTTAATTCGATATGTTTTTCCAGTGTCTATTACTATAATGGAGTTCGGCTGATTAAGGGGTAATGTGCTTCTGAGTTAAGAAGGATCAAGCATGCTGAAATTAAGAAATATACATACTGGATCATAATACAACTAGACAGAGAGTAATCATTTTTAGATGAGATTAGCGTGAATCCTGTAATTTAAATGGAATTTAGAGGCAATAGAAAAGACCGAAATATATTTTAGTGATCTCATTGAAAGTGACACTTACAATGCGCATAAACCGTACGGCTTAGCAGTAGCTTCTTTTCGTTTGTCTCGGCTGCTCTCGTGGGAATTTCATTGGATTGGGTTCCATGCATTTATTAACTAGATCTTCAACCGAGAAATGTCGCCATGCTATAAAATACTGGAAGGATGTATGTCCAGGTGATATAGTGGATAGGGAACTATTGATGATGTGATTGAGTTATATGAGAAGGCTAACTGTTTATTGTTATACACCACTGTTGATGACATTAGATCGATCTAGTCTAAAATCAGCCCCAAATTCATGGCAAGTGAAAAGCGACTCTGACGTGAGATCGATCGAGAAGTCTATAGCGTACAAAGTATGTTATATATCATCAAAAATAAGAAGTGAAAGTTTTAGTACTGGTATGGATGAAAATATCTTATGTGCAATTCGGGAAGTAAACTGAATCGTAGAAAAGATAGGATATAATTATACAAAGAATGAGTACGAGGATGATGTATAGAGTTTAAACAACAATGAAGCATCGAGGAGTAAGGTGCATGGAATTTGCAAGAATACAAATTAATTATAAGGAAAGAGTGGTAGTATAGACAACGAAAGATCGATAGCTAAGCGTTAGGACCAGGGTTATCTAACTGAATTTTTGATGATGCTGAAAGTATACATAATGTTAATCCGGGGGACTGGCGATATGGTCTGGTATTTAAAGTGAAAAAAAAGCGTATGAAATGTTCATTAATGGTTTACGTATAGAGTATAAGATGAGATAAAGAATAAAATTATCATGATTTCTGGATATGTTAAATTGTTGGATATTTGTGCATTATATTTGTGAAATTGTGATAATACTTTTCGCCACGACTGGAGTTAAGAGAATAGTATTGGGTCACGAAAGATGGAATTCAGGATATTGTCCAAACTTAGTTGATCCATATTTAAATTATTATTGGTGACACAATTCCCAACTCGGCGATCTTGGACGACTACTCCTCCTTCCGTCACTACGTTCGCTCTTATAGTTATATCTAGATGCTATTGTTCACTAGATTGCTTAGACCCGCAATATCGCTTGTGACCTAAATGTTGAGAATAGATTCTATTCAGAGGATAACCGGATTATTTGAGTAATCGTGGGAGGGGCTGCGATGGTATATGCACGGGTGTGTGTATCGCTTACGCTGACTGTTATTTTCGGACGATTTTGCCTGAACTCGGGCCGAGGATTATTATACTACCTTTGCTTTTGGGCGATTCGTGTGTATAGTTAGTGAACACGTGACCACCGTTTTACCAGGCCTAATAGACAGATGTCCCCTAGCACTGGGTTTTGGGCGCGGAGACCCTATTCTGTTGCGGTATTCTTCGCGTATTATGATAGTTTCAACCGACCAGCGTGGCGGCCTGTGACGATTAAAGCTATAGTCTTGTTGGTTTGTTCGATCGGCTACTGGCGAGGCGCGAGGCTCCTCCTTTTGGCAGGATCGATTTTCTGAGGCATGGAGTGCTGTGAAACTCATATTAGTGTCAGCAAACCATGGGACGTCATTTCTGTTGATTTAAACATGGACTGTTTGACGACTAAATTAATCTAAATTAACATTATACACCGATCTATTCCAGCTCCTCTTTGATAATAGCAAGATGACCATATTTTCATGTCTTCGTGACTTCGTAGCGTCTTCGGACAGCACTGTCTTCCCGATCTGTTCCTTGTTTGTATCGTAATATCATCATTTGTAGGTAACTTTTAAATATGACATATATTTAAGCTCGACTAATAGGTGTATAATCGTAATTATCGAGATGATTATAACCATCTAGAAACATGTGGTTTCGCTCAGCGTATAATGGGTTTATTACATACCTTTACGATATTTCAGTGTACTTGCTGTTGACGTCTGCTCCCACGGTACTACCCTTCTCGGGCAATGGTGATGCGCTAAGTTAACCCCTCACCCTCCGTCAATAAAGCCTCCTTTCGAGCCGCTGACATCTTCGGAGCTACCTTTTAGAAGGAAGCTGCCTTGGCTTCCACATTTTAATACATTCGCAACTTGGCCGACCCGTCATCGGCTTCTTTTCACTGTGCCTCTATTATATCCAAGATAAAGATGACTCTTTTGAGTGCGGACAAATGAAGACCAGGGTGAACTCGGTTTTGATCACTCCGAGTCTGGCCCGCCATCTGTGTTTTCTTAAATATTTCGAGATTTCCTTCCCCCAACGCCTTAGTACACAAGTTGACTATCGCAGCATGTTAGTGTCGCTACAAGACTCTCAGCCCATTAACATGGTTGATTCAGGTCGTAACCATCAAGAGCAATGTTTCGCTACATCAGTTGGTTTGGAGCTACGTAGGCTCTGCTCGCAGTTATGTATTGAGTGGTTATATGATCTTGGGGTGCTACCATACTTTTCTAGAGCTTCTCATGTCTCAGCATGTTTGACCTGTTTTGCCAATATTACTTGCACGCTGACTGTACTCATTTTCGTTGATTTTCTATAATAGGAGTTGAGTTCCCCCTCCGGAGAGATTATTATAATATTCTTTAGAGTTCATTGCTAGTAATAAGTACACTGACTGATCTAGGTGCGTTCGCGCCCTATATTACTACGTATATTTATTCTATTACTGCTTAAATTATGGCTGCACACTATTAATATTACGTTGAGTAGTACCGTATTCTCCAGTAGATCTATTGAGTGCCTGTAGATGTATGCCCGTTTTATCACTTCATTTGCCTAGGTGCTCTAGTCTTCCTTATACTAATTCTCAAGTATATAGCGCTGTCGCATACTTATTCATTTAGCGCGGGCTACGGCGCACTATTTTACACCTTGCTTTAAATTTGACCGAGTTCTCACATTAAAAGTCGAAAAATGTTTTACGTAGTCAAGCGTTACATAAGAAAGAGTAAATATCAAAGATAATATATTTGGAATCTATTGCGGCAGACGTGCGCTTGCCTACCCTTTAACTTCGTTGCTGTATAATACATTCTATGCCAATGGTGTTAGCTTTAATCTTGCTCTTAAGGTGTCTATTTCTTTTAATCTTTTTTACTTATTGAATTTTACGTTTATTTTCATTAAGTCTTTTGGATACAAGACTGGAGTGTCGTGTTGGCTTCTTTATATGATCTAAATTGGACTGTTTGGATTCTACAGTTGCGAATTCTTCTGTTTCTGAATACAGGAGCAAGACGCTTGAAGAAGATATTAGAGTAGACTATGAAATTAGGGGGAGCTCAAGTGTGTGTGATTTATGTCTTTGTGTGCAAACATTGGTCTAGTATTATAAGAAATTAGTTGTTTCGTTTGGAACTCGACTTTTCTTATTAATTATATGTGTATATATATATGTATCAGACTGTATTGTATCTTCGCTCGTAGAAATCTATAATCTACACCAATGCTTCTTTTTTACTGTTTGTAATCTACTATAGTACTATAGTCCCGTACAGCTGTGGACCATAAGTATTCTGCTCTAGTCTCGTACAATTTGAACAAGAATTGAAGATTATCATAAGATCTCATAACTGTCCAATTCTCAGCTTGTAGAGCATTTTGGGAGCTCTCATAAACGATTATGAGAAATTTTGTAAATGTAGTCCACAATGATTTCCAATTAGATCAGGCTATCTATTGTTCAGCTTGCTTAATATATGTTTATCAAATCATGTGTTATAATTTACACATTTACTTGCTAATCACTTCAACCATAATCGGACCCATTTATATTTTTATATTCACCTTCTGTGTTCTTTTCTTGCGCTTTCCTGTTTTGTCTATTTTGGGTTCAGCTAGCTTGTTTCCTGATGAGTTTTGTTTTCTCTATTGGAGGATATACAAGTATGTGTTCATTCCTCGATAATACGTGTATTGAGCTCACGTCTTTCTTTTAAGCCCTGCATAACATTGATAACGTCTGATATGCTATTTGCGTTGTTCCTTCTTGCAACGTGAATGTTGAATATAGTCGAGTGCATATTTCCTTTTTGGTTCGATTCCGTCTAAACAGATCCTCTGTACTCTTTATTGACATTAGGTTGAGTGTTTTGGGAAACTCTTCTCTCCGTCTTTCCCTTTGTGTTCTTATAAACTTCTAAACTCTGCATTTCTCGCTCAGTCTCCGCCTGTATCCTCTCGTCTAGGTATTAGCATCTTTTCAATGCCATGACTTTGTTTACAGTGGAATAGAAAGTCGGCTATTGTCGTATCATAAGTTTTCGTAGTATGAGATACTTGACTAGAAGCATTATAAGTGTCTTTTGTGTTTTTCAACAAGAAAATTACTCACTGCCAAGAATATTTACGTATCAACCACAATATGCGTTACGTTTTTCCGCTGCATGCGTGTGATATATGGTATATTATCTTGTTGGGAGGCTGATGGTATTTCGGCTCTGACTTTAATTTGTTCTGTGATGTATCAATAGATTGATGATTAGTTCTTATACGTAGATTATTACGTAAAATTGGAAGATGTGTGCAGAAGCAGTGTGTGTTGTTCCTGTGTATGTGATATATATATACCGCCATTATACTGGGGAGTAGAATTGATACGTTTTAGGCATAGTGACGATGAATCCTAAAGTGCTATTATAAATACTGATATAATATATGCTATGGCGTAGTTATTATTTTATAGTGATTCTATGTTTTTGACTTACTAATATGGTTTATTTTGTTTAGGC
The DNA here is from genome assembly GCA_015478945.1 of Trachelipus rathkii. Taxonomy (NCBI): domain Eukaryota; kingdom Metazoa; phylum Arthropoda; class Malacostraca; order Isopoda; family Trachelipodidae; genus Trachelipus; species Trachelipus rathkii. The sequence continues at coordinate 17,097 of JABUQX010055418.1, forward strand.
CCTGGCCAGGGGGATAGCATATCTCAGTATATATACTTTAGTCAACTTTGTGACTAGCTAATTATATATACTCCTTATATTATATACGTGAGAGTAGTTACGTAGTCACGTAGTCACTATGAGTAGTTGAAGTACTCTAACTGAGTTGAGCTTTTATATTGAGATTGAGTACTGTACCGATGATTCTACTATGCATTAGTGATATTATAATTGGTGACTAGTATAGGTATGAGAGGTATATGGTAATAGCTATTGTATAATAATATATATATATACTCTATGTATTTTAATATTTATTATATTAGAATATATATTTGTCCTATATATTTATCTCTACTTTTTATTTTTACGATGTCACTTGTCACGCCACTTACTCCTATTCTTTGTGCTGATAGTCATTAACGATATGCATACTTCCAACTCCTGTCACAGTATATTCTCCCTAGCCTGTGAGGTAGTCTGAGTGGTATAAATAGTGCTGCACGCTAAGTATAGTATAGAATTAACTGCCGCTAAGCATAAAAAGAGATATATATAGTTAATTTAGTAACCTGCAAATATGATTGTTACTTACCTATTATACTATCTCATTATTAATCATACTCTTCTCATGTAAGTCAAGAATATATAATACTATAATTCTATTATTATTAATAGTAAAATACATAATGTCCAAATTTCTAGTAGGTAATACATTCTGTGAATATTCTCATATTTAATTATGTATACTATTTATATATTACATGATACATAATGCTTAAAGTCTAAGTTATTATATTGATGATATAATTCACTTTTAGTTATAAGTACATACTACTATCAGATGTATTAGGTGGTATTTATAGTAAGATTATAATTTATATATCTATAATTTACATAAATCTAATTAATAATATATCAATAGGGTATTTAACTACTTTTCTATCCGATATATATAATACTAATACTGCTATAGTCACTATATACTCATATAACCGTATATATTACTCTCTCTCTTATAATCTACTTCTTTCTTTATTATACTTTTACTTGCTAATATATATTTACATATATATATTATACATATTTTATATAATCATTGATTTGTTATAATTAAATAGTATATATATTACATAATTATAATATTATAAATAAGGAATATATATATATATATATATATTTATATTTAGTATACATTAATAATATATAATTATTAATATTTCTATAGATAAATAAATATCGTTATAGGCTTTACATGATAGTTATATATATATATTAGGTGTGTTTAGTATATATATTAGTATATTATTATATTGTTTTTGATATATAGTTTACCATATTTATATATATATTTATTATATTATATAATAGATATATTCCAGTATATACTTTTATATATTATATAGTATGATTTTATACAGACTCATAATGTTATATCTTATTGAGCTTTTAATCTATATTTTAATATTAATAATTGTAACTATCTATAGAAGACTATATTTTGTGTATATATATACGTTTGGTATATACGTCTGTATTAAATAATATATTAAGTATATCATACTTTATACTTGATCTCATAACTTTCCAGTAATATTCTCTAAGTTACTGTTATGAAACTCGCTAGTGATGAACTTTTCTATTTATTTATATATCGATAGTTATATATATGTATATATATAGTAATATACTTCTGAAAAAAAATTTGCCATCATTATATATGGCGACTTTCTCTTTGTTTTTCTTTTCAGTTATATTTATAATATTACAACTGATAGCCTTCTTATTTTTTGTGATTATCATGATTATTATATGATTCAATTTTAACAAGTTACGAAAAGAAAATTTTCAATTGTCATTTCAATCGTCCATTCCTGGATTAAACAATTAAAGTTGTGGTGCAGAACACGTGTATATTAATGGATAAATGAGAAGCGTAATATACTAACAAAATATAATAAATATATTCAATGGTATGAGTATCTTTAATAGTATCGAGTGTCATCTTCATGTTATCCGTTATAGTAAAATTCCCCTTTATTTCGACAAATAAATAGTGACTTTAATAGTAGCGTGATAGATATATGTAGTATATTTTTGTATTTTTCCGTAATATACCTATTTAAAGAATTCTCAATGTTGGTTCACTATAATAGAATATCCGCTAGGTTATATTAGTCACTCATATATTTAAACCATATTATTATAATAGTAAAATATGGTTTATATATAGTTTGACTGTCATATCTTCAATGCCGTCACTAATAGTCATCGGATTAAAGTATTCATTACCTGCCTAAAATATACTAATTATAAGTGGTAAGTATAAGCATTTATATAAAAATTTAATTATTATTACTTAACTAGATATGAATTACTTAAATTCTTAATTTACAATAGTAATATACTTTATATTATATAACATAAATTAATAATCACATCTTAAGAATTATTCTATAATAATCAATATCAGTTTTTGTCTAGTCATATATATGGTACTATTTTTCACTGATTATATATATTTATTCTAATAGGTATATTACCTTTTCATTAAAATTGCAGTAAATACTATATTATATTTATCACTATAAATATCACTATTAATTATCATTGTAATCTCAATATTTTATATTTATTGATACTAACAATACTATTAATAATATCAATACAATTTTTCTCTCACTATTTAGCCCTTCCTACTACTCATAATATATATATAATATTTAACACGCCTATATACTATAGCTATTTAACTCGAACTTATGTTTACTACGATATTGTATAATATATATATTAAAGTATGTCCAAATCCCCCTATAAAAATGATATATAATGCCTAAATCATCCTATATATACTATACCTATATATATATAGTGTACTAGGTATACTTATGTAGTTTTAGTATAAATTATATGATACCTAATTAATATATAGTACTATTTATTAATACTATATATCGTTATCTAATTTAGAATTTTATTAATATAGATATATTAATATGTTGAATATAGTAGAGTAATATAATAAATATTATATATATATAATAGTCTATAATTAATAATTATTATTATTATTATATTACGCAACTATTTTTTTCTTGATCTTCCTCCCTTTTCCCCAGATTAGGGGTAAAGTGCACAATATACAACTAGGAAAGGAATAGCTAAGTATAGAAGAGTAGAGATATATTATTGTCAAGAGTTCGAAAGAAAAATTCCTTGCATAACGCTCATTTCTCATTGTTACCCTTAATTTACGTAGCCCGTCTCACCATATATTAGTATAATATAATTAGTATACATAAATAGTTTGTGAGCTTTTAAAATAACTATTACATATAACATAAAAAAAACATACAGTATATGTAATTCAATATTAAGATATATCTCTATTAAGTTATACATATATTTATATATAATAAATTAGATATAGCTATACGTATATTAGCATCTAACGAGGTATATTGGTATAGGTTATATTTATATAGTACTACTTACCACACACATATATATAATATATTGATACAGGAGAAATTATATAGATACTAGTATAGTGAGTTGTTATATATATTACTTATATACTATATATTCCTCATACCTATGAGTTTCCCATTATTTAATAACTAGTATATATCTATATATTATTATATATATATAGCTTTAAGTAAGGTAAAATGGTGAGCTATACTATTTTATATTATAACAACATATATAGGCCTATATAATACCTCACCATATATATATATAGATGTATCACACTATATACATTTTATATTTTTAATCAGTGATATTTATAAGGCAACTTATATATAATATATGATATAGTATATATATATATATATATATATATATTATATATATTCTAATAACATACAAATTTATTATAGAATTTTAAAAATATATTCAATTAATTATAATCTTTTATAATATAGTATTATAATATATTATATATATATATACTAGCTAATATAAATTTAAAAACTAGTGCGTATTTAGCCAACATTATACATATTATATGTGAATATATAATAGTCACCATACATAAGGACGACTTATTAATATAGCTATTAACTTAGTAATACTTAATATATCTAATACTATTGGCCTATAGAAAGTATACCTATATAATAGTATAGTTATAAAGCTTTTTTTTTATAGATTAATCCTCACAAGCAACAACTAAGAAGTTACTATTTAGATTGAAACTTTATATAATCTACATCTGTAGTACTATATTATTATCATATATATTATATATAGTAGTATTTATTATATTGATTATATATTATATATACTATTATGTATATTATATATATTATAATATAAATAGTATACTTTTATTATAATGATATATATTAGATATATATATATAAGATAATCATTATACTTTGTTTATAAAGTACAAATTTACGTTAGTATCTATATCTAAATGGCGTCTTTAAATTCAATCATTTTTTACTGACTCACGTTGCTTCCTCTCTTCGTCATCTATCTATCATGAGTCTCTCTCTCAGACTCTCTTCATCTCTCTCCTCTAATAACATTTTACTCACTAAACTAGATAATATATACTTAATACTATATATAAGATGAAGATAGCTTGTTATTACTGCTTGTACCTAGCTATATATATACTGCTTATTTATATTACAAGTATTTTCACTAGATTCTACATTGAATTTATTTAGAAATGGCACTGCCGATCATGTGTGTCTTACAACCAACAGCTGGCACTGGCAGACATTTTATTCAATGTGGTAGGGGTATTTGTGCAGTCACATCTATTGTATGTTACATCCAAACTATACGCAAACTACGTAGATGAGCACGCCATTCGGCTGAAATTTAATGAATTAGAGATGATTTAAATTCCAGCCTAGGAAACCACGAACACTCGCGAAGAGAATTCTCAAGAACGAGGGAGGTGGTCAGATCACGAAGGAGCACTCTCGTCCACGACGCCTAGGAGCTTCTTAACCTCATATACTTGAGACACTCAACAGTACTCTATTGGCTGTTCTGCACTCACACTCAATCCAGTCAAACACCATTTTGTGTTCTAGCAGATGTGCCAACGCGGTCCGAAGGTGTGTTTGTCGAGTGTAAATAAGTTCCCTCGCAACTGCTGCCCCGCTGGAACAGTTACCTATCTAGAAAAGAAATGATACAAGTACCTAACAGTCGCGTCCGTCAAATGAACACGGAGTCAAGAGGAATCTGAAAGTGGCAGAGAACACAGTTGTCATTGAGAACCTCAAAGACACACACTATCTATTGGTGGCCTTTGATCTCGAGTGCCTATCCATAAGAGGTGAAACAAGAACCCACACTCAGAGAACAGATAAGACCATACAAGGATCGAAATGTAGGCCTTTGTATAGTCTGGCAGAAACTGAGCAGAAGAAAAAAAAGTCAGGCAATTTTTTTTTAAATACCACCAAGTTTTATTTAGATAGTGACCTAGCCCTACAGCGATATACACAGCAGTATATGAATATGCATAGGTTTTTCTCTTATAAGCACAATTCTTGTTTATGATGTTTACTAATGTTAAAGGTCAAGTAATAAATTTTATAGAGTCTTCGTCTGATATGAGCCGTCGCATAGATGAAGAATATGCTTAGTATATTTGTGTCTTAGAGTAAGATATGAGAGCATAATTCATAGTTATAGTCCTATTGCGTGCTCTTTTAAACAATTAGAATATTTCACAAAGGTTGAGCCTATCCCGCGAGACCCACTCGCATAGAACTCTAAATCCTCTCACACCCGACAGGTATCACACCTGAGAATAGGACAGTACAGAAAGGAGCAATACAGAGCGAGTAGGCATAGTTCCACTATGATCAGATTTAGATAAGTTTAGGGACGGAGTAAATCTGCTAGTAAACTAAGGCTCTTGGAGGTTAATAGAGATGTTCGCGAGACTCGATTGCGCACAGAACGGTGGCGTGGCCGAAGTGGACAGTAGAGTTTGCTGACTTGTGTGCAGGTGAGTTGGAAGATTACACAAATGAAAGACGTAGGTAGACTACAAGGTCAAGAGATGACGCAACGTACCGTAGTGGAACACCAATTATTGAACAGGAAGTGAAGATATGAAGCTTCTTCCAATCAACTAGCTATCTAGGTGATATGTGGCTGATATAGAGACAGAATTGAGGTAATCATACAGTAAGGGGCTTTTGGGCAAAGTAGAATGGAGTCGAGAACTCAGAATGGAGAGGGAGCTGGGGAAGCAGCGTGTACGCTCCGCCTACTGACTGGCGGGGTAGATCTAAATGGCCTGGATAGTGTCAATGTTCACCTGACACAGAGTCTCCCTGCTGATATCTGGTAGTGTGGAGGAAAATCCAAGTTAAGCATATAGAATTGAGAGATAGGAAAGTATTCGGCAGTATATACTCTGCGGAGACTGTGGCCGAAAGGCGGTGACTAAGCGGATCCGATAAGGAAGATTAATGAGACTCAGATGATCTATGTAGCAAATATGAGAGTGTGGAGTACGTGGTTTTTACTTTTAAGTTCTGAGGATGTAGGTACTCAACGGCTACGTAAGTGAGAGCGTAGGTACGGGACGATATTTTTTGAAGTAGTCGAGAGCTTTGTTACTTTTTTGTTTCGGAAACAGGTTTGGACATACGTGCGTTGCTTCGCTATACACTGAGGGTAAAGAGTTATTAAGTATCTGACGTACGATCTGAGATGGGGCTAGTTGAGACGATGTGGCCTCGGAGTCAGCTATATACCTATAACTCTCTTGTCTTTCTATTCGGGGTAGCTTTGAGGCGTGTGTATACCTAATTTTTATAGTGTTTGTCAGTGTATTTAGTTTATCTTTATTCAACCTCTCGTTTATGGTTTGCTTTTTATGTGGTACTTGACGTAGTCTATGGCAATTTACCTTGCTACTACGTTATTGTAATATAATTACGTTATGTTTACTCTCCATTATATGAGAGTTAGGCCGATACTATCTTGAATCTTTATCTTTGTTAAGCGTGATGGTAGAAGGTGTAGTGACGCTTGGGCCTTAGTACTCACTGTGTCGACCGCCGCCGTGTTTTCATGCTAGTACATATGTATCATAAGATGAGCCTATTTAGGTTTTCGGTAAGTAGTTACGTCTACTAGAAGCGTAGATATTGCCCTCACTTACAGTAGGAGTGATGCTACGGTAGATTTAGTAGTGTGATAGTTTCTGTTATTTTGGTATGTGTAACTTGAAGGCCACTAGGTACGACTCCTATCGATGCTCGATTGAAATATTATAGGGCCGTTTTCTTCTAGTAGTTCGCGGAGTCTGATCGTGATACGGTTGCGCGTGGTATTATTTATGGAACTGTGATTATAGTTTCTCACGGTATCTATACGTATACATTGATTAGAATCATACGGTTTAGGCTATCTTTACTTATATATGATTCCTTATAGTAAAGCTCTCTTATATTCTATAATACTTATATATATATTGTGTTATTTTATATAATACATACTATGTTGTATATATATATTATATACACTTAATTACCGTATCCTTGAATAATGAGTCGTTGACGTCTAATAGTTGGTTGGTTGTTTTGTATACATTTCTTGTGTAGTTCGACTTCCAGTTATTTTAATTTTAACATTTATTTAATCAGATTGTATCTTTAAACTTCCAACAGATGATCCGTCGTTCCGCAGTGCGATTACTGGGCATGAGAACTGGCCGCGCCATGTGGTGCTTAATGGTTAGAATACGTTTAGTTAATAGCGTGTGTTGATATTACGTGACTTATGATTTCTTTAATTAGATAATAACTCTTCATTATTGAATACTCTCAATTTAAAGCACTAAACTGTAAAGTACATGCTATATTTTTACGTAAGTCATCGAAACGGAATTATGCATCAATAATTAGCTGAGGGGAGGGTCACGTGTTCTGTACATAATTGCTTGTGATACCTCGTGACTGAGCACGAAGACAAGGATTCAGAGTCTGGCTAGAAATCGCTCATCTGATATATTATATATTAGGCGGAGTTATACATTTTATACTGTCTAGTTATGGGTATCCCTATATAACTATTAGCACCTACTATACTGACTGAGCATAACGTAATATTTATAGCTTAACCCTAGTATATATAGTCATCATTACAATTTGATTATTATTATCGTAGCCTGCTCATGTCTTAGCACCTCTAAACTCCGAGTTCACTATCTCTCTATGCCATTATCACAGGCTTCGCTATCTCCTCTCTTTTATACTTTTTATATTCTTAAGAAATATTGAGATGATTGGTAGATCGGGATTTGGCTAGTGTGTTTTAAAGAAGCACGATCTCTCGCAATATGTACAAGGTCTAGGGGTAAGAGTGGGTTTATCTGTATTTGAGCCGAGTTGAGGACTTAGTCACCGCACGTTGTGAGGTTCTGCTCCTTTCTACCGGTGGCGAGCAGCTGGAACAAGTGTCCCTGAGTTTTCAAAACTATCTTTGGATATGTACAATGTTTGTACAATAAAAATAGGAACCGAGATGATGTCATTGAGTAGTGAGTAGAAAAGTTGTGAATGGGCAGGAGGTAGTTGGCTGCTACCCCATTACTGAAAGTTGGTGCGATTCTGTGAAGAAGACATCCTTATCTTAGGGTGGGACTCATCATTTGTTATTATACCTAGTGGGTCGTGTTGTTACGTACAATGTAGCACTCTAATAGTAATACTCTCCTTTACTGACGGACTCAATCTCTGTAATTAGAGGTATAGATCTAAAGTACATGAATGTTTCAGATGGATCTTATCTCTTCATGGATAGTTTTTAAGATGTGAAAGAAAGAAAATGTAGTATCTAAAATGAGGAATGTACTCATTGCAGAGTTGATGTGGGTGTCAATCGAAAGAGTGGTATACATTGAGTAGAATAATTATGTAGCGTATGTGAGGTATCGAGTTTAGGATATACTATGTAGGATAAGTGAATTAATGATGAGTCACGGAGGCTGTTTAGCAAATTTATGATGGAAGGTCCGGCAGTGATGACTGTATCTGGTACGACACTGTGGCCTGGAGAACGAAGACACAGAATTATGTATATTGTCACAAGTATACTTGGTTTTGAACGCTGGAGGAAGTAACCACTGCGCCGTTGGAGGCCAGGTTAGAGTTTGGGCAGATGGCGAGAAAGAAAGGCGCATGGAGGTGCTTTATGCCGAAAATGCGGGGTTTATTGAGATGAGGTCAAATTGGATAAAACCCTTCATTGACGAGCATGTGCATAAGTAGAGAGGTGTCACGAGTTCTAGCCGGCATGCTCTGTGGAGAGCTATTCAGGGTGGTATTTTTCTGAAATATGCGTATCGAGTCTCACTAATCCATAGTGTCTGAAAAGAGGGTCGGATGGGAAAACGGAGTTGGCACTTTTTTCAGTTGGTCAGAACTATGCCTCATAGCATCACTTCACTAACTTATCCTCTTTGTTATTCTTGGTGCGAGTGGTACATCACCTTACCGGGCGTGCTACGTCACTCGGGAACACATTAGGAGGTGGGTGCATATGATATATTATTTCGGGCTTTGTGATATACTTATATGGGTCATTTATAACATATTCTCGTCTAATATATATTCGTGAGTATGTCTTGACCACTATCATTATACTTCGATATAATCAGCTCTCCATAGAGTCCTTATGATATTATTAATTATATTGATAGGATTTATTATACCGTATATGATTATATATATATATCTAATGAGAACGTAAATATTTAATATCGGCCCTGATTGATTATCCGCTGTATACTATCAAAATTTTTTTTATTTTCTTATTATATATTATTTTTCCTATATTATATAAATAAATGATGTTATAATATAATAAACTACTCATACTATTTTCAATTAGTGAGACTATGTGTTATTATATTATTTACTATATTTAAATTGTCCTTTTATGTATATATTATAATATATAGATAGTATATATATACACTATGATTTATTATATATATATATTTATATTACTACTGATGTACTCCATGTAGTGTATTTTATTTTGCATAATACCTTTTTACTTCCTTTTATATCACTGATTGATACTTAATATATGTAGAGTACATTATTATATAGTGATTATCTCTAGCTCGTTTTAGTAATCACTACACTTATGTAGATTATTTTTATTCCCTATAGGTTATATTATCTATTCTATTTACTATAACTATAACTTACTCACATATGACTATATCAGAATCTATATATATTGAATTACATATTATATAATACGTCTAATATTAGAGCCAAACTGAGGAGGATTTCCAGGGCCGGTTGGTGATAGCTATTAATTATCATATAATAATTTACTTTTTATTTCCATAAATTTTTCTAAACTTATGGATATTTTATATATAGTATTATTTATTCATGATTATTAACTAATTTAATAATCTATATAATTATTACTACTTATTAATTATATTAGGTAACCATACCTATTATTATACTCTTACCTATTCTTAATTTCCATTAGCTTATATCTACTAGTATTTCTTGACATACGTCCTTTCTCGTTATTCATCTACTCAGCATTATATGCTATGTGTAGCCTATATTAATCTATATATACTACCTTATTTATATAATTTATTATACTTAAATATATATACTACTTTAAGTTCTTCCTAACCTTATTTATATGGGTCACTCATTCCTGTAACTTCACATAGTACCAACGCTACTTTATTACGTTAATCTATTTCTATATAAAAAATGAATGAGTATATAGAATACTGCTATTATTAATTTTAATAAACTACATAATTCATGTCTCAAGGATTCTCCATATCCTGCCGCAGATAAGGATTGATGTGGGGAGAGAAACTGCGGAATACATACTGTGGACAATGACTACATAATGCGAGAATCGGATTGAGAGTAACAATTATAATACGAATTAATTTTTCATTTATTATCATTGTTATATCATTGGATTATTTCGCATATGATATATTATATTTTATTACATTTTATATTAATTATATTAATTATTTAAACTATATACATAAATATATAATAGTAGCTATTTATATATCCATTTATATACATTAATAATAGGTATTATATTACATTTAGGAACTGACACATTCCAGAGTACTAACTATATAGAGATTATATCACTATCAATTATAAAATACAATAACTTAAAGTTAATACATTAATATTTTCACCTATATATATTATTTTATCTAATATATACTTATTTACTGATATATAACTTATACCTGATTATTTACATTTTCTTTTCGCACTAAAATATTAACTATAATATATATGACACTTTATGATTTCATTCAACTTAGTCATGTAGATTAGTTTTATTTCCTATATATATATATTTATATATCTTTGTTTTTTATTTTTTTTTCTGATGCATTTTTACCTCATGTTTCCGCGGTTTGCCAGGCATCCGACGCTTTCAGGTGACATTGCCAACTACTTATTTATAACTAATTTTGAGTAGCTTTACTAATAGTTCTCTTTTTATAATTATTTCCTAATATATCGATATTATTATATTAACAAATGTAAATATCTGTATATATAATTTATAATATATATTTTTTGGCTTGGTCTTGGCTTTTTGGTTTATAATTACTAATATAATTTATATAACTTATTATTTGTTTTATATATATATACTATTATATTGTATATATATGTTAAGTATTCAGTGGTATGGTATTTATATTATTTGGTATCCTTTATATATATTATTTATAGATCTATTATATGAAAATTGTTTTATTTTATTAGGTCTCTTTTTTTTTTGTTTTATATAGTTATTTTATTTGGCTTTATTCTTTTACTTCATCTCTTATTAGTAGTTTATTTTTTATCTGCTGATGGTAGTTTTTGTAGGTTTGGTGTTGTAGTGTGTTGTGTGTATTGAATCTCATTGGTTAGTTGTTCGAGTTCTCTGTAATCGTGTACTATCATTAGTTAAGATGTTGTGTGTCTCCAATATTTTCATTCTTCATTCACTAATTAAATACATATGCGCATGTGTCTGCATCGTATCGTATAGCAAGTTCAGGAGCTGGGCTTTACTGTGCGTTATTTGACTATATTCTGCAAGTATTTATGTCGCAATACTTTAGTTATTATTACGCCTAATTTATAATTAATTCACCATGATATTGTTCTTTTTTTTACAGAAATTCAAATAAGAGAGAACTAGGATTTAACTTTTATTAATTAGGAGTCAAAATTAACAGTAAAGATTAATTGATAGTTTCCACGGCAAATTTAAAACTCTTGTTATATTTTTCTTTTAGTCTTACAACTTACTGATAATCTTATTGGGGTTATTATATCTCACTGATTGTTTACTATGGGGTAAACCGTGGTGATGAACGTTGGCGAATTAGACATGACTGTGCTGTGTGGCAGTCTAACTCCACTTGTATTCTCCTAACGATGTATTATCTGCACATGATCTTCAATAATAACACTATCATACTAGTTTAAGTCTCACGGTGTTTCCCGGGGTTGTTATGGTTCGTTTTTATTAGCATGATTATTATATAGAATAGCTCATCTCATCACTATGAACCTATATCTTTTTTTTTAAGATATGCAATAAAAATAAACATAGAAAGTAAATTAAACATTAAAAAAAACAAAATAAAATTGTTTTTCATAAGAATATTTCACATATTTGTATTTCGGAGGAAGATAGACGATTTGTATGACTTTCGAATTATTACTTATATTCTTGGAACCGTTATTACAGTAATACTCGGAGCGTGGCGAGACTTGAATGTGGAGCCATAATTTGTTTATGGTGAGATGTCTGACCATAAATTTTAAATGGTGTTTTACGCGGAGTCAAAGTCGAACTTCAAAATAATTAGTCCACATTCTCGATGCATTGTTATTGATGAACATGCCACATTGGCATTTCTAACTTTTACATTCTCTTCTCATTCTTTTATCTCCTCTTTTATGTATTGTTAATATAATTTACAATTTCTATTTTAGTTTGAAAACTGTAAGTTACTAGTTCTCTTTTGTGAATGATTACTTATTTCCTCACTAAAGGTGTATTATCGAAGCGCAATGGTTTAAATTATTTTGCCACTCTATGCTAAGATACTCTGGTCATCCAACGATCACTTTCTTATTCGCACGTCAGATATATGCAACGCACTTTGCTATTCTTTCGGTGTGTTAGTGAGTGCCAGGATGTGTCATGGATCTTTCTCTTGTATAGATTACTGGAGTGGATAACATGTGTAGTTTTTATCGTTTGAATATATATTTCATTTCTCTCATATATCTGATTATAGCTCATTACTTCACGCATACTATTATTTTTTTTTTTATTTTATATTATTATTATATTATTGTGAGGTTTCTTATGTTATTTATATTGAATATATTATGTTTATTATTATTAATTATTATTATTAATTATTTGATTATTATATTAATTATTTTATCTATATTTATTATGTCTATTATTATTATTATTATCTATTAATTATTATTATTATTATGTGATTGATGGCAATACAATTATAATCAAAAAAAATTATCATTCATCATTATCATGGACTTTCTCTTTTAGTATTATGATTATTATTATTATAATTATTATTTTATTCAATGATTATTTTTATTATCTATTAGTGATTCTTTTTTATTTATCTATATTATTTTTATTAGATATTATTTTTGCTTTATTATTTTTATTATTATTCTTATATTATTATTTATTATATGTATTGTTTTATTAGTATGTATTTATTATTTTTACTTTTTATTCTTCGTTTTAATATTATATTATTTTATTATTTATTATTTGATTTATTAATGTGATTTTATTATTTATTATTATTATTCAGTTATTATTTATTATTATTATTATTAATTATTATTATTATTATTATATTATTTTTATGTATTTATTGTTATTAGTTCTTACTTATAGCTGTTACTTTCACTTAGTATATTAAGATTGTCTTCGCTTCTTGCGTGGTTGATCGTTGGGTATTTATATATATTTATTTATATATATATATATATTATTAATATTCTTGGAATATATTTAATGATTATACCTATTACTTATATATTACTTAAAAATACAAAAAATAGTAACTTACATTTATTTATGTACTAATGCAACGTAACTTTTTTGTTTTATTTTTATTTTATTTGAGAGTTGGGTATTATTTTTTCTACTTATGTTATTCTTCTATTCGACTTGGCTGTTTACTATGTATAATCAGCATTTGAATTTTAGGATTATCAGTTTGCTAATTATTTTCTTCTAGATTGATTATAACTATTTAACAATTTATTACTCTTATATATTTATTTTTCTTCTACTTTTTATTTATATTTAGTTGTTTTGTCACGCTACATGATTTTGATTTGAAGATGGGCATTGTCATAAATCATACATTAATTTGTGAAATATTTTGGTTATCTCTGTTTTCGTAAATGTTATTTACAACTTTTTTATTTCCCTACTTTTTATTAATGAATAGTTTCTTTAAAAGCCAGTGATGATATAGTTCGCTATATAAATAATGAGGAGGTTACTTTTATTTTTAGTATTTTGTCATTGAATATATCACTCAGGGGCGAGACATTTATTAACACTTATGGCAGTTATTGTGCAAACTTAATGTGATGGCGAAATAATTTATTAGCACTCATTCTAAGCGGGACAGGTCAGAAAGATCCTCACACAATTTTCGAAAAGTTAGTGGGTTGGGGGAATCATTATAATCGAAGATGCTGGGCTAGAGACGTTAACTGTGACTACATGACTGTGTGTGTGCATTGAGCATCTCGGTTAGCTCTTGTGGTGTGATGCTAGAGCAGAGAGAGTGTGAGGAGATAAGGATTCACCAACAAAAGCCAAGGGTATCCCAACTCCTATAAATAATAATTTGAAAATAAAGAAAAAAGATCGAAAATTGAAGTGTTAGTAATTTTTTTTTGTGTGGTTTGTTTTTTTTTTTTTTTTTTTTTTTTTTTTTTTTCCAAATCTATAGAAAATTATATAAAATTTCTTTTTCAAAAATTGACATTTAATAATTGTATTAGTGATATGGAGTCATTACTAAGTTCAAGCTTGGAGCGAGAGAACTGGACCTAGTTCAAGTTTCTTAGGATAGGATATAAAACCAAGATGTGCATTAAAAATCATAACATTTAAATAGGATAAAGGGAGAAGTAGTTAAAATGGAATACTATGTTAGTTGATATTTTTAGTGTCCAGAAAGACGTTGAGGAGAAGAACCGAAAAAGATTAAGTAATATTAATTTTAAAGGATTGAAAATTTCTTAGAATTTCGTATCAGTATTTAGCACGATTCTGGAATGAAATAAAATTAGCATGATGAAATTTTAGTTTTATCAAATGAGGTTCCTGTGTTTGAAGACGACCATAACTTGTGAGGTTACAACTTATGAGGTTACAACGAATAACCTGAGAACAAGCATAATTAAATAATAATTTATGAATTTTAAGGGGGAGGGTTTGATTTTTGTTCCAGGCTAATCCCCATTTTGCCCCAATCTTAAAATGGACCACAAATTCTTAAAGAAAAGAGAACAGAATGTACGCCTACATGATGGAGAGCATAACATAGGATATACATTCTACATACTTGGATATACATCTCCCGAAGAAGCTGTATTTATACCAAATCATAAAATCTGACCAGTTCCAGTGAGAAATGCTTAAAAAATATCTTTTCAAAATGAATCTTAAATCGCGAAGATTTTGGATTAAGTATTTGAAGTCTTGAATACGTTTTGGGTTGTTAAATATTACAATAGTATCGTCTACGTATCGAATGTAAAAGATAAGATTCAAAGGCGCGTTTTCATTATAAATTTTGTTTTCTACCGATAACATGTAGAAATCTGTGAAAGTTGGTCTTAAAAGTGCTTAAGATTCGCCATTATTTGAATGCATGCTTTGCCATTGAAATTCAAAGGAGTTTTAGTAGTACATATATACTTTATTTGTTCTTTTACCGTTTATGTATATATTATATTATACTTATCCTATATTAGTATATGTTTGTTAATTTACTTGTCTGGTATATTGGGATTTGTGGTTATATATATATATATATATATATATATATATATATATAGTTATATATATATATTATATAATATATATATATATTATATATATATATATATAATACATAAGAAATAATGACCGTAGTACTAATCAATATTATTACTATTTTCTTTCTAAATCACGTAATACATTACAAAAAGGAAGTATTCTGAAGATTTATTTAATTTTTTTTATCTTTAAGTGTAAATTCTTTTGCATGCGATAATTATTATAAGATAATAAATATATAGGCTCATGTCGAATTTATAATGACTTGATAATTAATTTATTGATTTTCTTTAATATATATATAATATATATAATAATATATGTAATATCTATAATATATACTATATATATAATATATATATATTTTATATAAGTATATACATGCAATCACTGAAAGCAAATTAGTCATAAATTATATATATTACTATACTACTATAGTATATTATACTATATATTACTATTATATATATTATTGGTGCATACTTTACAATCCTTTTTTGTCCTATGAAGTTTTATTAAAAATCAATAACATTAACCAAGTTCCAATTATTGGTTTCCTCTATTTTGAATTCCGTAATACACAGCACACACACACACACACACACCTAACACACACACACCACAACACACACCTCACACACACAGCTTCACACACACAAAGTTTGGATTTCGAACCCTCACATTATCAATAAAAATTTTCTTCAAAAATACATCGACAAACACACACACACTTACAAAGTTAAAGATGTAATTTTATCGTATTAATATAGCGAGTACTTGTTTTAGATTCAATCCAATATGAAGTGCGGTTAGTGATGTCTTGAGTACATGGTACTCATTAAATGATTTTAACGACAGGATCAAGGGACCGGGTTTGTCTTCTTCTGAGTACATCTTTAAAAAATACAATTTTCTTCTTGCATGTTTTTTTTTCATGCAAACTTTAAATTGTTTTTTGGTTCTGTTTTTGTCTTTACAGGTTCCGTGTTTATTAGCGGCCTATTTTTTGGTAGGCTATCCCTAAAGTTTATTAACGTGAGAGTATTTGCCTTTAATATTTAACCCATCTTTTTGTTCTCCATGCCTGCTTGCTGAACAGCAACAAAAATGCAATTTTTGGTGTATATTTCCAAAATATTCCTAGTGAGGTGAGTGTAAAATCATGTTTGTATCTTGCTCAGGATAAATTATCAAATATAATGGCTGTGAAAATTTTCATATTGATAAACAAATAATAAAGAAAACGATATTAGCGGTTTTTCATTTATGAAATATTAATTTTGAAACTTTTATTTCTATTTATTTACTTGCTTAGTTTTCAAGTGGATGGCGGGTAATACTTTTCGGATTCTTGTAGTTATTGTGAGAGAATATCTCAGAACTATCATTTTTTGGTACTTTTTCTGCGCTTTGAGAGAGGGACATTATTATTGTTGTTCATATTTCAGACGCTCAAGGTCTCTAAGTGAGAGCAGGCTAATTGAGAACTTCGCTGTAGCCTCTAATTGAGCCTAAATACTCATTTCTATTACTCATTGATTATTTATATTATTATTATTATTCATATCTACCTGGGTAAGGCTTATTTTTTTTTTTACTTGTATTCTTATTTTCATTATTATTCACTTCATTTTTTTTATTATATTATTCCATTTTTATTCATTCTTCATTATTTATTCATATTATCTCATTATTTTTTTTTTTAGGTCCACCTTATTTTCTATATATAATTTAGAGTTCTTAACTAGATTTTTGGAATCAGCAGTTGAAAAACCGTTCAAAATTATTACGATAAAAAGTTTTCAAATTTATTGGTGATATTTTTGTGAGGGCCGTCACTTTACCTACGTAATATATACCTTTTACTTTATAGTATTTTTTTGTTTTTCTTTTTATCATGCTCCTTATAGTTGGGGATGAGTTTCTGTGCTTGCTCATGGTTTTTTCGCCCATATTTTTATGCTATCCTTCATACGCTGCTCGACATTTCTTATATCTTCCCACTTGCTAGTTCACAGTTGCCTGCGTAGTTTCGTTCCTTTTTTGGTATTAACTTAACCATTACGTGCCCTTATAGCCCTTTTAAATATCTATACCTCTGTCATTATCTGAGTATTATATAGTCAGATGAATACTTTTCCGTAGAATCATTTTTTTTGTTATTTCTGATTACCCGATGCTATAGCATTTTTTTTTTTCGACCTTGCATGCTGGTTTCTAGTACTATATATGGCGTTTTTTATCGGTAATTTCTTCTTACTGTTATATTCTTAATAAGCAACTGATATTGTATCACACTTTTTTGTTTACTGATTCATCTTAGCACAAATGTATACGAGTGATATACATCATTGAGAGCATGTTATACTTCTGTTGTATGCTGCTATTTTTTTCCGCTCATTATATATATATTTGATAACTTATTATGTTCCATTGTAGCTCTCTTTTCAATGTTCCACCCCGTGACTCTTCTCATCACTTCTGAGTGTACTATCTGCTAAGTGTTTCATGCATATAATGATATCAACTAGAAAGGCTTCTCAATTTTCTCTCTACATAGACTTAATCTATTCTGGATTGATATTAGGACAATCAGCATAGGAGACGAGGCTTACTCACACTTCTCATCTGGATATATTTCCCTTCTTTACACATTGTCGGTGAAGACTAAATCATAAACGAGAATATGAAATGTGTCTAGCTACTTACTTGTAACTACGGCTCAAACATATTATTTACCTAATATTCTGTAAGTATGTGCACGAAAGGGAATTATGTCTATATATTTGAGTAGATGAAGGTTCATGTGTATATTGGGTGATGTTGCTCTAAACCTACGCTGAACGCTAAACCCACCAGTATGTATGAACCACCTAATGATAAGCATTGAACTTATCAAAAATATTTGTGCTACAATGACAGGTAAGTTTGCTATTTATATATGAGCAGTTTTTTTTGGATATATTAATAATTACTCGTTGCTTTCTCAGAATATAGACACGGTGAGGTAGCTTCAACTCATATATGTTAAAACGAATGCATTATTTTGTATTTTACTTTTTTTTGATCACTACCTTCAATAAGCTATATGACCTATTCTTCCTTACTTTAGCTGTGCGTTTACGCCCATGCGTTTTTAGAGGTATGAAGCTTTTTGACTTATATCATTAAGTGCTCAGCACTCCATACATATATATAAGTATTTACAATATTGGGTGTGATTTTATCTGATATATGCGTTTTTTCTGAGACTATACTCCATTTAATATTTTACTTAGTCTAGTATGTAGTATACCTCATTTTACCTATTTCCATTTTGAGTGCATGTGTACGTTTTCTAGCGTAGCCAGTTTTTTTCAGTGAACCTTTGTGCTTATATCTATATAAACTGTTGACACAAAGGTTTATTAATCTTATTTGCTTTTCTCTATCTAAGATATCTGCACTTATTCACTATTATTTACTTTTATATTAGACATCACAGTTATTTATAGATGATATTTACAAACGTAAACTTACTTTGATAAATTCAGATATATACTTAGGAATTATAGAGGCATCTTGAGAGTGTATTATAGATCCGCAGTATAATACTTGACAGTTTACAGTGATCATGATATATACCTCCAGCATTAATTACATCAAAATTAATTAGTGCAATCTATGAGTATCATATCTTTGCTCCGCCCAACTGCATAGGTATGACATCAAATCCGCCTGCCATATATATCTACTGCATCACGACTAGCACTTTTCAACCATTCCTTACAGATTTATCTTCACTCCTAATATAAGACATATTTGGTGAACACACTTTTGTTCGACTTAAACGATTGATAATTTCCTACAGACTTGCATCATTTCTCTTATGGAGCAGAGTGTTTCTATTGCAGCGACGCATATGACAATAAAACACATGATACTGCTGGCTTCACTGATCCATCAAAACGTCCCGTTATCTCCGTGTGTCAGTATCTATACTTGTACATATATAGCAAAATTTGATAACACGACTCTGTCATTCTCTATTATATTCATATAATGATCAAACGTAATAATACTATTTCTCTTTCTATGCTTATTTTCTTATTATTTGTCTTATCAATTATTGAATATCCTTCACAGATATTTTTTGGTATATTTATTATTTGATCAGTGCAAGATCACATATTGTTAACTTACTTCTATATTTTCTTATCTTGTATAGTCCATAATCTAATTTTTGTTTTCTGTCTACTGGGAATTTATATCTATTATATTTTTGCATTCTTTTTCTCCAATCTGTGTTAGCGAGTTAGAATTCTACGCTCGTTAAAACTGGACCTGGAAATGTCATCCACAACAAACAAGTACGATCTTTAAGTTTTTTGCATGAAAAAAACATGCCAAGAAACAGGTATTCTATTTTTTTGTCATAATTGAGACGACAAAGTCCTCTTTTTCATCCCAACTATTCCTTAAAGTTATACTCGAAAGGTTCGCTTATTTATTTGGTTGATCTAATATCCACTGAATGAGGTTGTAGGTATACCTGACAGGGGTAGCATTAGATGTTTACATGTGTGCTCGTGGAGACCCCTCTGGGCAATTGGGTGTGATCGTAGCTGCTATATTTCGCCGGGGTGGGTGACGCGGTGCTTTCTCCTGCGTTGCTTTATAGCCTGTGGGCCTGTGACTGACCGTTGTTGTTAGTGTGTCTGACTTTTCTAAGCTACCGCTGATAGTGTCGTAGTTGTAGTGTTGGTGGTGATCTCTGTAGGTGTGTGATGTGGTGTGTGTCTGTTGTGTATGATCTTACGAATTATTCTCAAAATATAGAGGTAAATCAACCATATAATACTGGATAACTTGATATTAACTCATTTTACTCTGGTGTTCATTATATACTCATTAGACAATATAAAGGTGTAAAGTAATCCCTCATATCATATCTTTATATATATATAATCTTAATATATCTATATATTACATATAATCATTATTATTTGCCTCGTTTTTCTTCCTTATTGATATGGCTATTTTGTATCTACTAATATATTACTTCATTGTTTCCCTCTTCCTTATCTGATCCCCGATTTTTTTCCTTCTACTTATTATCCATGTACTTTTTCTCGGTGTATAATTGTTCACATACTACAACCTCATTATATATAGTACGTACGTATCCCAACTAATAAACTTTACTTCATTATTTATATTATCAATCAAACTATATGTGTTCTCACGCCGATAAGGATATATTGGAGTCAAAACTTTGGCTCGTCCACGGGGCTATTATTTATTTACTCGCTACTGGACCCCCTATGCGCAGTCATCGCAGTATCGTGCTATAGTCTAGTTACGGCTACTAATTTCTTCCTCACCACTTTGTCCCTTCTTACCTCAAGACAATCTTCAGCCCCTAACATTTTTTTGCATGCAGTTACAGCCTTCCCCATTCTGCTAAGAGTAGGACTACTATAGAATTGTTGTTGCCTTTACAAGGTAAAACTAATAATTTATTCTAATCACTTTATTCTCATATTGTTTGTGAGTAGACACCTGTAGTCATTGTTGAAACCACGCACCTTTATATTTTTGTGACGTTAATCAAATCCACTAGACCTCTACTGCACGTTTTATGGCGCTGCACAAGTATACTCTAGCTTTATGAGGCGCTTGAATATTCACAACACACATCTCATATTACTTTTATTATCTCATTATCTACACATGTGAGCTTCTGAAGCTCTTTTGCCTATTAGTCTTTCTGATAATTCGTGATTTAGAAAGAACATTTGCCGTAATATAATAATATGTATATGTATAACATGTTTAATTTGTTTATTTTGTATTATATATATTACATATAATATATTTGCATCGTATTATCTTATACTATATATATATATTAATATATTTATATTATCATAATATATATTTTATACTATCATTTATCTATCTCTATATATCTATAACTCTATTCATTCTATATTATATATATCTATAATTCTTCTGCTTCTATCTTATATATCTATAATATTTACTACGTCATCTTATTAAATTATCTCTTATCTATATAATATAGATGTCTTTCTTTTGAGCTCACTATTATTTTATCTTCTTATGCGCTTTTTGCTTCATCTTTCTTTACCTCCTCTATAAGGTCTGTTCTTCTATACTGTTAGTAAGTCATCTTACACACTCCCATTTACTTTACTTAGCTAACGCTGGTACTATGGCGTCTGTTAATCATAACTCCCTTCCGCCTTATTTCTTCTCATGAATCGTCTTGTTAGTGGTAGGACCGGCACCGTGATCTCACCGAACACTAATGTCCCGTTACGGTACGTGACCTTCAGTCGCTGCACTCTACTTCTCTGGCCATTATCTCTTATTATACCATCTATTTCTCACTTCTAATTTCTAGTTCTTTCTTATTATTATTCGTATACGTTTAATTTAAACTCTCTTTCTCATATTTGTTGTGAATCCTGCGATCACTTCCTTAACCATCTGTGATTCTGATCTCTTCGTCTGTGTGTTTAATCAAATCTTTCCGCAATGAGCAGTCTCTGCGCTTCGGCGATAGTCGTAAACTATATTTTTTTCAGCATTTCTGGTAAACTGGTAACTGACGTCATTGTATTTTTATGTATTTGCGTATATAATAATTAACTAGCTTAATTCTTCGGTGCGATGTATACATATTCATTCCAAGTATGTAAGTAATTAGTATATCTTCCTATATTGATTGATGCTATCTTCCATCGATGTAGGTGCTAGTACATTCTGTACTTTATCTTCTTTATTTACTTATTAAGAAATTTGTGTCCATTTTAAGATTGGGGACATAAATAGGGGGATTAGCCTGGAGTCAATAAAATCAAACTCTCCCCTTATAATAATTCATAAATAGTATTTAAGTTATGTTCCCTTGTTCTTTCAGGTTATATACGTTGTCAACTCCACATATGAGCTTTGTAAGCTCTTCGACCGAGGAGGGTTAGGGGTGCGCCGGTGTTACAAACAGGTGGCATGTGAGAGGCGCTCTATTCTGATAAATAGTGTGAAAGCATTGTGGCTCGTACATTGCACGTGTCGTAAATCGGGATGTTTCTTTCGTTACTGTGCTAGTGGTGCGGTCTTATGATATTTGATGCGGGGTAGTAATAGGTCTATTTGCCTATTCAGAAGATTCAAGGAACTTTTCAATCCTTAAACTTACCCTCGAAGACTGGAAACTCTGGTGTTTCGGCCTTCTTCTTCCTCCTCAACGCTCTTTCTGGCACTAAAATATCAACTCTTCACTTTTACTTTCTCCCTTTCACTCCTATTTTTTTTGTTTTATTTTTCGTGCACTGGCATCATTGGTTTCCTTACTATCTTCCTTGAAACTGAACTAAGCCGCAGCTCTATCGAGTCGGTGCGCCAGGCTTGACTTCGGTTATGCTCATTCTTACAAACTTGTATTTTGACCGGTAAAGGTCCTGAAACATTCACCTTCTTTCTTTGTAATGTTGACTTTGCATAATTTCAACGATCATATATTCACTGCCCTGCTGCGTAAACGAGATTTCGTTTTGATTTCCCCACTCCCCTCTCAAGCTTTTTCGAAATATTATGTGTGTGGGATTCCTTTCGTGTGACCTGTCTTGTGGTGCGCTTGAGAAAAGAGTTGCTTAATCTCATTTCCGCTCTATTTCTCATATCGCGTGTGGCAATGAACTCCGCGATATAATTGGTATTCGTCCCTTATATCATGCGGACATCGTAAAAAATAAATATGTCCTCTGTTTTCATTATTTTATTAGCGAACTTATATCTCGCATCTTATCTATTATTAATAAGTTATTGAGCTTAAATAGGGATAAAATGAAGTTCTATTATTTCGGAAATGGATACAAATATTTCAAATTAATGTTGATTTATTGCAATTCATTTCAATCACTGTAGCCTATCACAACTCACTGTATATTACTATTATATATGTATATATATCCATAATATATTTTGCCTATATTTCATATACCAGTAGTGGCCTACTATAGTAATATCACTTTCTTTACTATTTTATTTATTTTTTTGTATAGTATCGTCAGCTGTTCATGTGCATTATCCCGCCCCTATCAAGCTAAAGTGCGGCTGCGTGTTATAGCTACCTTAATGCCTGAGCATAGGGTGATACTAATATATTACCCTATACTATTCTCAACCCCCCGCGGAACTAGGTGAGGGTATACCTTTATGTAGACTGTGATTATGTCAACTATCTATTAATACCTAGCATGCTATTCATATCATAATTAGCCTGTTTCCCGCTGGCAGTGGTTCATATAGTGATTCATACCTCAACTCACCACGGAGTCACAAGCAGAGACGAAATTTTATGTATTATATAAAGTAGTAAACTGTGAACTTTCGGTCTGACATTTATACAACAAATGGTGATAATTCCTATAATGAATACTAATAATAATAATAATGAATAATAATAATATGAATAATAATATAATAATAATAATAATAATAATAATATAGCATAATAATAATAATAATGAATAAATGAATAGATAAATCAATAATAATAATAATAATTCATAATAATAATCATAATAACAATAATAATGATGGAATGATAGTAATAATAAATATAATAATAGATAATAATAATAATAATATAATAAATAATATATATAGATAAAATAATCAATATAATAATAATCAATAATTAATAAGTAATAATAATAATGAAATGATTATATGATAATGATAATCTAATGATAATGATATAATAATAATAATAATTAATAATAATATAAATAATAATAATAATAATATAATAATAATAATAATAATAATAATACGAATAGATAATAATGAATAATAATAATATATAATAATAATATCAATATAATAATAATAATAATAAATAATAATAATAATAATAATAAAATAATTATAAGGTTGTGGCGTGCAGTAATGCGTTAAGTCGATAGATGAGGAAAAAGAAATTTTTTAATGAAACGGTAAAAACGCCCATGTTCTTTTCCCTCCAGTATGTTATACAAGGAAGACTTTGACCACATCCTGGCCATAATATCGTCTGTTTGCCATTTGTTGCGTTGGAGGGTATCTTGGTGGGTAATTTGGTGGGTATGCTGGTGGTATCTTTAGTGGGTATCTTGCGGTAGTCAGTTTCAAAATTAAAATAAAATTGTAAAATTTAGTATGAACATAAAAGGGGGAAGATAAAGAGATGAGAAGAGTGTAAGGTAGAAATGGCCAAATTGTGGCACT